>JAEQML010080378.1:0-11610 GCA_016904865.1 Pissodes strobi | reverse complement strand
ACAACAAAGAACAATAAACTTATGTAACAACTAGCTATAACGACAACAAAGAAAATAATCTTAACTCTAGCATATGTACAACATTTTACATCACAAAAGCATTTTCAAGTCTTTTTTAAATTTTGGTATCTTTGAATTAAAAAAGTTAACACAATTTGACAAATTATTTGCCTCACGACACAAACGAGTGATAGGTTCATTAGAGCCATTATTGGTGCGGTGAAAAGGAACAAGAAAAATGTCAGACTGTCTGTTTCCAGATGGTATTCTTAAATTAATTAAAGCCAATAGTTGTGGATAGTCAATGATACCATTCAAGACTTTATAAAAGAAACACATGTCAATCAAAACTCGCCTTGCTTCCAATGTATGTAAGGACAGACTGCTCCTTATTCAATTGTATTCATACTCCTCCCCTTGATAGCCACATCCCTCAAAAATTTGTTCTGAACTCTTTCCACCTGATGGACCCAGCAGTTGTAAGAAGGAGACCAAATAACAGAACAATACTCCAAAATGGGCGCAACAAGGAACAAAAAAAGGTTTTTGAAGTGTGAATATGGAAAAATCGTGAGTAGATTGCTGCACAAACCCAAGTAACCTTGGTAGCCCTAGAATAAATGCTATTAATATATATCCCAATCTGGAATCCATCAAGACACCAAGATCAGAAATTTCTGTTTTAGAATCAAGAGATATATTATTAATTTTGTAAGGAAACTCAATGGGATTTCTGAGCCTAGAAAATGAGATTTTGTGCCACTTTGCAATATTTAATGTCATCCCAGTCACCTCACACCATTCAAAGAAGGAATCCAAGTCCTTCTGAAGACAAAGGGCATCCAGAATAGTTCCAACCACAGTAAAAAAACCTGATGTCATCAGCAAATAACAAGGCTCTACAAAATTTCGGAGGAGTAAGAACATCCATCAAAAACAGGCAAAAGAGTATAGGACCACAATGAGAGCCTTGAGGCACTCCAGAAGTTACTTCAATCTCAAGAGAGGTAGAACCACCAATCTTCACCATCTGGGTTTCTCCCTGTTACAAAACTATAAATCCAAGATAGAAGAGGATCCCAAATTCCCAACGCGCGGAGCTTACAATAAAGAATACTATGGTTGACCCGATCAAATGCGTTTGAAAAGTCCACATACACTGAGTCAACCTGAAAGCCACTTTCAAGACTTTTAGATATATGGTTAACATATAGCGCTAGGTTTGCATCAGTGGACCTACCCTTCATGAATCCAAACTGCTCAGAACTAATCACATTTCTGGAAGCCCATGATAATTGTTTGCTCACCAAGTGGTCAAGAAGCAAAAATTCCCATAATTTTGATATTCGCAATCAAGCTGTCAATTATACTAAGAATTACTGAACATTAAGAATTAACAATTTAAATCCGGTTATTTTCCCACATGTGAGAAGTGAAGTTCTGTCTTCAGATCCCACATTCATATTACTTGCAGAAACCTGGTTGCGGGAGAGTATGTGTAGTGGCTTATTTAGCATAATTGGCAGGACCGACCGAACCAGAAGGGTGGGGGTGTATGTCAATGCTGAGAATCACGGAATGGAAGCACCGATAGATGCAATTTGGCTAGATTAACACTGCCAACTATGAGGAAATAAATAAAAGTGACAAAGTAGAACAAACTCTCAAATGTATGAAAAAAGACACCAGCCCAGGGCCTGACGAAATTCCAACACGGGTGCTGTGGTGCTACAAAACTGTAGCACCACAGTTAGTCCTTTGCTTGCAGGAATGTGTTGATCATTCAAAAATTCCAACACCCTGGAAATATTCAATCGTCACGCCACTGTATAAGAAAGGTGATAGACACAGACCGGAAAATTATCGCCCCATTAGTCTTACCTGTAACCCCCTAAAATCTATGTAGAAAATAATAGTAAAGGAACTAATATCTTTCTATCAGGAACTAAATCTCATTCCCTCAATTCAACACGGATTTCTACCAAGACGTTCGAACACTACCAACCTTTTGGAGTGTCTTAGCGACTGGACAAACCACCATGACAATGGCCTACCAACAGATGTCATTTACTACTACTAAAAAAACTTGAGCACTTCGGAGTTAGAGAAAAGTTGCTTGCCTTGATCAAAGATCTGCTAGATGATCGATTTTACCAGGTGAGAGTTAATGGGGAACTTTCTAGTCCCCATAGGGTGAACAGTGGCGTGCTAATATACTTTTTTGACCTGGTTAATCATATCTAAACAACCATTAAAACGTTTGCAGATGATTGCAAAATATATGCAAACCCCACTATAAACGCAGATCTACTTCAGACCGATTTACAGACTATTGAAAAATGGTCAAAAACATGGGGTATGAAGTTGAATGCCACAAAATGTACAGTTCTAAGAATCGGCCCGAATAATCCAAATAAAGACAGTTCTACATTGACATCAAATAATGAGCAAAACGATCTAGGAGGTTTAGTAACCACAGACTTAAAATGGGAGACTCATTTAACTAGAATAACCAAAAAAGCAAATTTTAGAGACCATTCCATAACAATGATATCTATCCTGTACAAAAATTATAAAGACCCAAAATAGAATATGCTTTTACCGTATGGAATCCTTATTATATTAAGGATATAGAACAACTTGAAAGGGTCCAGCGCAAAGGGACAAAAATTCCTTTAGACTTGAAACAGTTAACGTATCCAGATAGACTATTAAAATTTAAATTAACATCTTTTAAAAGAAAAGGAGGCACAGAGGTGATTTGATTGAGACTTTCAAAATAACAAGTGGTTACTATCAGTGTAAATTGACAGACATTTTCCACATAAGCTCAAATCTTCATCTTCGAGGACACTCCAAGAAGCTTGAAAAGGAGAGGTCAGCAAGACTGCCAAGGAATAACTTCTTGGTGAACCGTATAGTGCATTCCTGATGGAACTCGCTGCGTCAAGATACTGTGTCGGAATTAAACATTATTATCTTCAAAAATCGTCGACAGAGAAGTAAAGGAAGATTCACAGAGACTGATTCACTACATCAGTGCATGAGATAGAATTTTCATAACCATTTATAAGTGTGATAATGTAACAACAGCTTCATCGGTTTTACAACCGCCTGCTATTGTAATCGAAATAATAATAACAATAATAATTTTACCATAAATTAATTAAGTTGGGGTTTTGAACAGTAGTGTAATATGGTTCCTTCTGACTTCTCCCATTTTGGAAGGGCCTTCTATGACCTCCTTTTAAACTGCACATGCCCCAAACCCCATGCAGAGTGTGCGTAACCCAATGTTCGCCCATATGCAATCGATGTAACCCAACCATCAGTCACCTGTCAATTTTCGGCCACGTGGGCTACTCTACTCCATTTTGTAGGTGATATCAGATGTTAAGGGACAGGTGAAGGATGACGTTCAGACGTATGACAGGTTACATCGACTTAATATAAGTTGAGCGAACATTGGGTTACGCCCACTCTGCATGGGTCTTGCACAGTTTGGAAGGACGGAATAGGAGGCCTTCCCAACATGGGAGGGGCCAGAAGGAACTATTTTCTACTACTTGAAACCTTCGGCAAAATGCTCTAAAACAGAGTTTCATCCAAAATACCGAAACAGAATGTTTGCATTTGACGCGCGTTTGGCTAATTATGTTCATCATCAAGGGTTGATTAAAACGTAAATTAATTTAACTTTGGAACATATAAAATTAAGCAAGAGGTTTATTTTGTAACGTAAAAGGCTGCCTCGATGTATCTAGCCTGTACAATCGGGTGTAAGTATGCAATATTTTCTATTACTTATTAGAATTTCTCCTAAACACAAAAGACACAGTAGGGTACGCCCAAACTAACCCGTTGATAGGAAGAATGGGAACCAGGCTGAAGAGAGTAGAGAAAAAACATGTAGGGAGATATGATTTCAGAAGACTAAAAGAAACAACCACAAACAAGTTGGTAAGGAGTGAACTTTTGACAGAGACTGAATAGCAGGAAAACGATGGAGATGTAGAAAAAGATCTTAAAATGCTTCAAGAAAGTATACATAAAGTCAAAGAAAAGTACTTAAAGCCTGGCAAACAGACGAAGAATTCTTGGATGACAGACGAGATCTTGGAACTGATGGAAAAAAGGAGATTGTTTAAAGGTAAAACGAGAGAATACATGAACATACAGAGAGAAATAAGGGCTAAAATAAGAACAGCTAAAGAAAAAGAGAAACTGGAAAAATGTGTGGAAATCGAAGAATGTCAGGCCAAATTTAATAGCTTTAATCTGCACTAGAAGGTGAAGGAAATGGCGGGAACAGTTAAAAGAAGAACAGTTAATGTACTTAAGGATAACCAAGGCCGAGTTATAGTAAAGAAGTCGGAAATTAAGCAAACCTGGGAAAAGTACATTAAACAACTGTTTGATGACGTGAGAACGGTGCCACCCAATATTGATAAAACAGATTGCCCCCCAATCTTAGAAGGAGAAGTACAGACAGCTTTGAAAAATGCTAAAAATCAAAAGGCTTTGGGTCCCGATGGAATTTCGGCTGAGATATTAAAGTTGATCGAGGGGCTTACAAGAGTGTTCAATGTGATCAATGATACGGGCGTCATACCCACGGTTGAAATCCGAATTTGTGACCCTTCCCAAAAAGCCTAATGCTAGGAAATGTAGCGAGTTTCGTACAATAAGCTTGATGAGCCATCTACTGAAGATGTTCTTGAATATAATTCGCAGTAGAATATTTAAACTATGTGAGGAAGATATCTAAGACACAATTCGGCTTTAGAAGTGCTGTAGGGACTAGAGAGGCTCTATTTTCGATCCAGGGATGTAAACTGCGATGTATACGCATGTTTCGTGGATTACAGGACGGCGTTTGATCAAGTGCAACACACGATGGAAGTTCTGCAAAAAAACTGGCCTAGATGGGAAGGTTCTCAAAATCATCAGAAATCTCTACTGGAATCAGAGGGCTTGTGTCAGGGTAGACAGAGAGACAACGGAAGAGATACAAATATTACGGCAGGGATGCATATACTGTCTCCTGTAATCTTCAATATGTACTCGGAATACATCTTCAGAGAAGCCCTGCAAGATTTTGAAGCTGGAATCCTGTTAAATGGAGAACGATTGAATAACATAAGGTATGCAGATGATACCATTATTTTTGCAGACAACCTAGCTTCCTTACAACTCCTAATGGACAGTGTTAGATCATACAGTCGACAATATGGTTTGGAAATAAAAACCAACAAAACAAAGTTCATGATAATCAGTAAAAACCAAAACACCCGTGGTATTTTATTGGTAGACGGAACTCCTTTAGAAATAGTCAAGAAATATACATACTTGGGCACGAACGTAAATGATAACTGGGACCATTCTGTGGAGATCAGAACACGTATTGAAAAAGCCCGAACAGCATTTATCAGGATGAAAAAAGTCTTTACCAGCCACGACTTACAGCTGACAACGAAAATTCGTCTATTGTGATGCTACGTGTTTTCGACCCTTTTTTATGGGGTCGAATCGTGGACGCTTACGGAGGCCTCCTCCAAAAAACTTGAGGCATTTGAAATGTGGCTGTACCGAAGAATTCAATGAATACCTTGGATATAGAGAATAACCAAGGAGTGGGCAGAAGGAGAATACCGTGGTTGAAAAATTTAAGAACGTGGTTCAACCAATCAGCTTTTCCGCACTGCTGTCAACAAAGTTCGAATAGCCAACATGATAGCCAACATCCGGAACGGATAGGCACTCTAAGAAGAAGAAGGATGTTGTTACTGTCCAGCGACAACGATATCGTGTCGTGTAATGTGAAAACGCTCTAAGACCAACAAAGTTGACTTGACACGTTCATTAGTTCGAAGTATTCGAGCGACCCCGGTAGCCCATCTGACAACTAAAAACTAAACAAACATTGCTGCCATGGTAACGTATACTTCACGGGTCAATGAAGTGTAAAATAGGGACGGCTCAAAAATATAATTAGTAATTGTCTAAAAATTCACGATAGACTTGATTTAATGAAATTTGTAGAACCAATAGAGCTGATTTAGCATGTTTATTAGAACGAGCTATTTGAGCGGCCCCGTAATCCATCTGACAATTAAACAAATATGGCTGTCATAGTGATTTGTACTTCACGGGTTCGTGACAAGGTAAAATAGGGGCGGCTAAAATATATCAAAATTTTGCAAATTTTTTCAGAATCACAAATTATACTTTGCTGGCTACCTTAGCACATGAAGAGGTTCAAATTAATGGAAAATTGTAAAACACCACTCGGTTGCTTTTAAATGTGTAACCCTGTCAAAAATAGATAAAATTATTTATGCCATTAATAGCTCCTATATCGATTAGGTTGTGTGTACCTATTTCTGCATTTGTTGCTATACTGATTTTCTATATTTTGTCTGCTATTGTTTTTACTGATTTTATGATTGCCTTTAGAATTGTTGTATTTACTATACTGATATTGTACAATGGATTTTGCGTTGCGTTAATTTGTGACTGCCATGTACCTAGGCAATTTGTATCAAACTTTGGACCTTTTTGGAACACCGTGTATCGTTCATAACATATTAAATTAAACACTCATTATAACTAGGAAAAGGTTTATTAATATAAAATATTTTGTAATAAACCAAACATTATGGTCATTGGCATTTCCTATATAGATTAAAATTAAAATATTTACAATAAAACAATACGTACAATTAACGGATATAACTTTATACATATAAACAAGTCTTCTTATTGCGGTGCATGCCTCAAGCACAAAGTGGTACTGCACTGCTAACGAATAAATAAGATAAAATGTAAATTAAAGCACAAACAATACACATATTTGAACGTTTAATATTTATATTAAACATATACATAATTACGCGATTTATTGCATAACACTTAATAACATCTTTCATTAGTTTATCAATTTAACTTGTTTTTATTTTTAATAGATCAAGCAAAGAGTGCCCCAGGGTTGCATTCTGGAGCCTGTCCTCTTTTTATTGTATGTAAATACTTTGAGCGAAGGTCTGGTATTAGGTTTCAAATATTCAAAGAGCATCAGGTACGGTCAGACAATTAGAAGGTATAAACTTTAGAATAAATACTGGCATGCCCAAAATTCGTTACAATCCGAGGACTAATAAAAATGTTATTAGGCTTTAAACAGAAACATAAATCAAATTCACTCACAGTGAACTAAGACTGGCCGATATTTCTCAATTATATTTCCTATTATACTAAAAATTGTCCCTTAGAGTGGCCTTATGCTGTACACAAACACATCGATTCAGTCTTGGATAATATAAGGTTCTCGGGACCTTTTCACTTTTCCGGAGGCTTATGTGCTTCTAAAAACTGTAAATAAAAGAAAAAACAATAGCTGGGAGTTATATTCTGGGAAGTTCATAATTTTCATAACGTATGTTCCAAGTATATAAATGTTTTTATATAAAAAAAAAACATACGTATCTATTCGGTTTTTCTAAAGGCAAACGGTGAAAACTAAAGTTTTTCAATGTAAAAAGGTGTAAAACAAAAAATAATGGTTTAGTACGGTCTCTTGACTTTCTTAGGAACAGTGACAAGAAATAGACAACTTCCTCATTATTTTAAGGCAATGTTTGGTAGTCGATACTTATAATTTTCACCCACTGTTAAATTCAAATTAAACCACATAATCCTTTAGAATTTCCAAAGTTGTTTATACAGGTAGGTATGTCCTAATCATGTTTAATAAAGCGTTGTGAAAGTAGAACAGTCACATTTATCTTCCAAAGTAATGCAAATGAACTAATCTTATCTCATGGACAAATTTGGGTCAATTATATTACATACAACCTAAATTAAAACATTATGAAAATACCGATTTACCATTTATAGAACAATTAAAAAAACACTCAAAATTAGTTAGATGTGAGGATGTGACTGTAAATTTATAATCTAAGGACCACTAATTTGAACTTGAATTAGTCACTTTAAGCACTCTTTAAATTAATCAGTATGACTTTAATAGATGCGTGATCGATTTATCTAGCAGTGACTTTTGTTTATATTTTTTTATTAATATTTATTTATTTATTTATCAATATACGGGATACCCCATTTTTAAATTACATTTCAAATAATTAGCATATGTAAATCTTAAAAAAAAATATGAATATATCAGAGAGATATGTCAAAGCATACCAAGTTATAGCTTTGATCGCAAGATGGTGCAACGATATTTATTAAATGAATCTCCGAAAGGATCAATTGCAAGATGAGCCTTTAGAAGTGCAAGGCTACGGGTAAGAGGAGAATGAGAACCATAATTAGTTCTATGGGTGCCGAGACTGCCGAGGCAAAGATCCCACACTTCCCAAGAGTTCAAGATGGTATTTTAAGGGAGATTTGAAGTGGCCTCAATGACCCCAGATTCAAAGTTTCCAATTTTAACCCTCTGTGTGCGTCCTACCACCATACTCTAAAGCCACCTCACCGACCGCTCTGAACTTGGCAACGAGTAAATTATGATCCACCCTGTCAAACGCATTGGAGAAGTCAGTGTAGATTGCATCAACCCGACAACTTCTCTCCAAGGTGCTCAGCAGGACAATCTGCCGTCTTGACGCGTATCAATAAACTGTTTACACATCAAGCCCAATTGATCGTGCACAAGGCCATCGAGCAATTTAGGGATTGCTGATTGTTTAGATATGCTCCTATAATTACTTACACATTCCCTATCCCCACATTTAAAAATAGGTACTATAGAGCTCTCCTTCCAGATCCCCGAAAGCTCAACCTCAACCAGTGACCCATTAAACACCATCCATACAGGCCTGGATATGCTGTACCCCCAGGTACAGTATACCGCCAGGTGTCAATGACATTTTTAGTGGCAAGTGTGAGATTTTCTCAAAAACATCTGCTAAGCTTATGGCTTTAAGTCTTGGCAATTTTTGTAAGAAACAATTTTAATTTTAGTTTGTTTCCTGTAGATGATAACTTGTATTTTGAAAGGTGCTTTGAATACTACTCAATTTTCTTGGAAGATCTTAATCTCAATATAATGGCTATATACCGGTGCCCATCGGGCGACCTTGACACGTTCTTGGTCTCACTGGAAGGGTTGCTTAGTAACATAAAATCGAATCAACAGATTGTTCTTGTTGGAGACTTTAATGTAAAATTTTGTACAGATGCCCATCACACTTAAAACCTTGGATGTTATTCATTGCTTTAAAACAGACAATATTCGAGCCTACGCGATACAATAATTGTCTTGACAATATTTTTACAGAGTCTGGTTTGCATGTTTGCTCTGCACAGGTTGCAGAATTGGGCTTTTCGGATCATAGAGGACAAATTGTTGAGTTCTGCTGCTATAAGAAGTTAAACTCAATTTCAGGCAGCAGAATAATACACACAAAAGGGTTTGAATCACTTCTTTCAGAAGGTGGTTGAGTGCAACTGGGAGTTTGTGGCTGCTGATAATCTCAACGTAGAGATCAAGTTTATCATGTTTTTAAAAGTCTTGGAGCATAGTTTTATAGACTCATTTCCTAAGAAAGAGTACACTGTTCGCTCAGATCCAATGCTCAAACGTAGCTGGTTTACAAAGGAGCTACATGACAGTTGTGTTTTTACCAGGACATAGCAAAAGTAGACAAATATCCAGATATCCTAGATGCTTGCCAAAGATTAAAAACACAATATAAAATAGCAATACGCAATGCAAAAATTCAGAACAATGATAACATTATCCAAACATCAAGTAATCCTGCAAGGGCCATGTGGGATGTCATCAGGGGACATTTGCCAAAACAGCCACCAGAGAATAAAATATCACCATCAGTTTTTCATCACTTCTTCAGCAACATCGCTTGTAGTATTAATGAAAAAATACCCATTAGTGATAGGGACCCTCTACACAAAATGAAGGACTTTACATCAGAAGACCAATTTTGCTTTTCTGAGGTCACATATATTGAAATCCGTGATATCATCAATAACTTGAAAAATAAAAATAGCAGAGATGTCTTTGGTTTTAGTACTAAGGTACTAAAGTCAATAAAGAATCTCATTATTAGTCCTGTAACAAAACTCGTTAACCACTGTATTCGGGAAAATACTCTTCCCTCTGTCCTAAAAAAAGCAGTGGTTGTTCCCATCTTCAAAAAAGGAAATCCCGACGAACCTGAGAATTACAGACCTATATCTTTGCTACCTATAATTTGGAAAGTAGTCGAGAAGGCAATTTGCATGCAAATTGTACAATTTTTCGAGACAAGGAACTACTTCTTCTCGGGTTAATTTGATTTTAGATCTGATCATAACACTGTGCGGGGGTATCTTGAATCTAGTCTCCACCATTCTAGACAGTTTTCACTCTCTTCAGTATAACGCTGTGCTCCTCTGTGATTTAGCAAGGCTTTCGACTTTGTCGACCATGAAATCCTTCTCCGAAAACTTGTGAAATACAACTTTTCTGCAGAGAGCATTGCACTCTTGAGATTTTACCTCCTGGACAAGTGGTGTGAGTGTTTGGTGAGGTGTCGGAGGAAAGTGCATTAAATATCGGAGTACCGCAGGGTTCTGTTCTGGGCCCCATATTATTCTTAATTTATATTAATGACTTACCAGATGTGGGAATATCTGAAAAATATACACCTTTTGCAGACGACACAACCATCTCTTTTGTAGCAAAAGGTCTTTCCGATGCTCTGGAGGGCTCAGCTGCGGCGCAGGAGAGAGCTGAAGGGGTGGTTTTCCTCAAACAGACTTTTCTTAAATGAGTCAACCACTCAAAATATTGTGTTCTCATTGCGAGATACGCAGAGAAGTGTGGGCGAATGCTCCCACGTAATGTGTAGTTTATATATATATACCGGGTGTTGCATCGGAAAACCGTCCATAGGAAATCCCATGCAAATTTTAATACCTCCTAATATCATCTCCCCTATTCATTTTAGAGCAAACTTGTATTAGACTTTTTTGAAGGTCCTTGTATGGTAGATTTCCATGTAAAATATGAATAATTTTTATTTAGCGAATTAAGAGTTATTTTGAAAAATGTTTCCTAAAATTTGTGGTACAAAAATGCGATCCTGATAATTTTCTCAATTAAACCACCAGCAGATGTCAAATTATAATAACTAACAAACTATTTCATATTTTATAGTAACTATTTGTCTTTATTTATTAAAAATGTTCTACACAATAGCAGAAAAAGGAACTTTAATCATCCTAAACAATAAAAACAAAGAAATAGCAACAATAATTAAATACAATTTGCTTATTCTACTGAATCAGGTGTTCAAATAATCCCCCATTTACTGCTAAACAGTACCCTAGACGCTCATAAAATTCCATTCTTGAGTTGCTAAGCTGTTGAGGGGAAATTTGTGCACACATCGCAGAAATTATTTTTTTTAATTGTTCCAAGTCTTAATAACGGGTTTCTTTGTAAATGCGACTTGTCAGGTGTCCCCACAAGAAGAAGTCGTTTATAGGAAGATCGGGCGATCTGGCTGGCCAACCAATGGTGTGATTTGGTCCGATTACGTGCCCATTGAAGGCGTTCTGCAGGTATTCACGAACTGCTAGTGTATT
>JAEQML010080377.1:0-11610 GCA_016904865.1 Pissodes strobi | reverse complement strand
TGTTTGACCTTGAAAATTTGCACCTACCACGAGTATATGCAAGTGTTTTCATTTTGCCTACCCTGAGCAGCACTGCCTCTTTAACATGTCACGAACCGCCACTGTTCTAGAACGGACAAAAGTTCCTTAATTGGTCTGTCGTAAGGGGCGGCCAAATCTTGCTCGCCTCGGGCGGCCTAAAGCCTGGAGACGGGGCTCGTCCATCCTCCGCCCGGTCGTTGACTAGCATAAAAAGTTTCTCCAGTTTCATTCCGCCCGATTGGGATACTTTGTCAAAGCGATGCTGATCGAATGGTGTGACGGGTAGCTTCACAGGAAGTGCAAAAGCCCTAGTTGGGTCCAGCCAAGTAGTCGTAGGAGTTAAGGACTAGCCACCAACCACTGCTAGTGGATTCTACTTCTGTATGTCCATAGGAAAACAAGTAGGCCCTATAATTACCTATTTTACTTACCATATCGTACCTTATCATTTTCGAACTTACCGTTAAATAATGTTTAATCGATTATTATTTTTCATTGTATCTGTTACCGTTCTTTATCGTTACTTTTAATTTGAATGGTATTTATTACCATTTCTTATCGTCATTTGATTAACTAATATCGATTTTCTTTACTACCTTATATGATATTATCTTAGTTACCAAGTGTGTCGCTAACACCATAGTAGATATCTGATTTATTTATTTTATATTTCATATACTTACTTAAACGCTACGTTTTACTGTAATTTGATGTATACCTTATGACAGTACGCTGTCTTACCTAACTGCTACTTTAGACTTTCGTCTTTATGCAGGTTACCGAATTGAGCTCACTTCGATTTCCCTCGTAGATCTTTGATCAGATTTATTTTTTCACAGGTTAAGTGATACGATTTAATTTTGTTAACTGTTTATTTGAACGACTGATGTTATCGCTGCCATTGGATTAATTTATAAAAGTTTTTATTTAGCAGATAAATTCTTATTTAACGTATTCTGTGATTAAGTGTATTTAGTCAGAACTTTAATAATTCGGATTTTAGTTAAAAATATTTCAAAACTAGGAATTAGCCAGTATTATTGATTTATGACTTAAGATTAAGACTTAATAATCTTATAATTTGAATGCTACTTATTTTGGAGAATCTTCTCTTTATTTTAGGTGCGATACCCTAATCTCAACTAGGTTTGGGACCTAATTAATTTTCCTTTGTGCGGTTATATCCGTGAAAGTATTTAATATTTAAATAAATAGCTTAATTGGGACTTTCGATGTCCTTTTTGGTATGCTGAAATCAAAGTCAAGTTGAGTTTATAGAAGTTTCTTTAATGTTTTTCGATATTTTTATATAGGGTATTTTTCTAAATTTTACTACTCTAATTTCAATATTTAAAAATCATTGATATATTCATAGTAGAAAATTTAATGGCGCCTTGGCCCAACTAGTAAGTAATCCAGGAATATGGACCGGTTGTTAAGCAATTAACTAATCGTGTTACAAACTAAAAGTTATTTATTTAATTTAATGTTCAAGAACTTGATTGTAAAATTGAACGGAATTAAAAACAAAACAGAAAAATAGTGTTTGAAAAGAATTATTAAAAGGAGTTATACAAATTCTGAAACTGTATTCATATAACAGAAAATAAATTTGAATTTGAGATGCATTTTAAAATAATTAAGCACAAGGGCAAAAGAAAACGCCAAAAAAACTAGACCCTAATTAAATTTTAAGGAAAATAGAAAAAACGACATATGATAAAGTAGTGTATAGAAGCAGGGGGCTTCATCTGATACGAGGGTTTTCAAACACTAGAAGGCTCATAGGTGGCGTCCCACGAGGAACGGCGCTGGGCTCACAGCAATACACTGTGTACCTCCACGACTTGTATGCAGAAGACATCATCAACGCCGAAACGTCGACGTCATTTGCAAAAGGCTACAAGAGAAAGCAGACCTGATAGCACACTGGTTTACTAGAGATTGAACTCAATGCCCCAAAAGAGCCAGACCATCAAAATAGATGATTAACCTGCGGAGACATCGACGAAGAAGAAACTTCATGGTTCAGGGAAGTCACTACTATAGACTCCAAGTTGAAATAAAAGACACAAATATATAGGAGCAGTATGAAGCCGGGCCTAACTAAGCTGGTGCAAGGGAGTTACCTAGTAACTGACTGGATGATCCTCCTACAACCTAAAACAGAAAGAACAGAGTTTTACACCAGGGTGCGGTTTGAAAATTTTCCCT
Source organism: Pissodes strobi (assembly GCA_016904865.1). NCBI lineage: Eukaryota > Metazoa > Arthropoda > Insecta > Coleoptera > Curculionidae > Pissodes > Pissodes strobi. Next base: position 9,375 of record JAEQML010080377.1, on the reverse strand, counting down.
CGCTAAAATAGTGGCAGCAGGTCTAGTAGCATGGAAAGTTATCACTGAGAAATAATCATGTAACTAAAAGTCCGGTATTACTCACTAAATTATTAAATATTAGCACTTAAATGATTTATGCATCAGCAAGTAAGATACTTAAGTTGTTTTTCATATTGCATCAAATTATAAATAGTGTAGGTATTGAGATTGACGGTGTACTTTAAATTGTTTATTGAACGGCTTGCGTCACTTCGTATAATAAAGTTTTACCTTCACGACCTGTATAACGTGACGCCATGCCTTGGATAGCGTGTAGGTTATGTAGCTCAGATTCGGGATCGATCTACGTCAGGTAAGACGAGATGATAAAAAAGGCACTTCAGTTAAAGCAATGACAATGTCTATCGATACAAGATTTTATAAAGTTACACTGTGCCCGATTAATAAGGTACTCATGTCCTTTCGATTGAGGTATAATTTGGAGTTGCTTAGGTCTTTGATCACTGTTTTATAAAATAGTTTTTGCAAAAGTTGTGTTTATTTATGGTTAGCTTTGACTTAATTCCACTTAGAGTTTTTACTGCACTCTAACTACTTGGCAGATTCTACTTGGAAATTATCTTTCTTTGATAAATTTATTGTAGATTCGACTTTAACTATTTTAAGTGTAGAGAGAGAGAGAGAGTTGGCGTACATGTGTGCTTGTAAAACTCGGGTTTAGGTGGGAAAAAAGGCCAATACGCACATATTATTATGTGCACGCATGGAACTGGTTTAGGTGAGAAACAAAGTCTGCCGAACTGATGGTTCTCCCTAGTATTTATATAATAAAATATGCCGCTCGTTGCACGTTTAAGGTTTATAATCGCTTGCATTGACCGCTCGCGTTGTTTATAAATTGTCTTGAATTTTGAAATAATATTTTCCAGGTTAAAGTTCAACTTAGGACAGAGTAATATTTTCTTAATAGTTTACGAATTTTAGCAGTTCACATTATAAAATGATTTTATATGTATAAGTCGTCATACTTTCTAGAGGTATTAGGTATTATTGGAATGAATATTATTCTCCAGTTCTCCTGTATATTTAGAAAATCTTTGTGAGCCAATATTCTACACTCAAAAATTAGTCTTTAGTCTTTAGTTTTGGCAAGGGGCAACTGCTTTATATTGCACTATTAGTCACGACATTCTTAACTGCAATACTTGTATCTATATATTCTATCAAAATTACATCTCAAGTAATATATGGTCGAAACATATTAATATTTATTAAATAAATCAACTTAAGACTATAGTGTATTATATGCAGTATAGCGTATGTGTATATACCGAGAGAAAGCGAATAAATGAATTTAAATTTACCTAATTTGGCTTAAAGTGAGAAGTAAAACATGATAGAATTTTAAAACGAAATAAATTAAATATTGTGATCGCGGTTTCAAAAAGCTAATTTAAAATTTGTAAACTGCACATCGGAAAAAAAAACAATAAGAGCAGCACATATTCATGTCTGCACCGACGCATATCCCGGTCCTATGCAAAACTTTAATTTGCATAAATTTGAACATATTCACGAAATAAATTTCGTAGCAGCTTGAGCTGGGGAGATTCGCGCAAAGCCTCGCTCGGAGAATAAATTTAGCCAATTAACTGTAATACTCACCTATTTGTAGTACAAATTTACGCTGGATGTTTCATTATTGCATTTAACCTGAAACACAAAATACATTTCTTTAATAGCCTGCTAATTCAGAGCTCGAGCTAACTAGAATTTAGCAATTTAATAAATTATTTTAGCATTTTGGTTTAACACCATTAGGGTATTTGTATTGTTCCAGCAGTCTCTGCATGCGCACTTACAACTAATCATTGGTACATGTAAATATTACATATTTCATACTTATTCATACACGAAATTAATTATAAATATTTAATAGTATATTGTGTAATCAGAAGGAAAAGGAAAACATTCCTGGGCGATTGTGGTAATTGCTGGACGAGACGCAGCCGAGGCCAGCAACACAGGAATCCAGGAATGTGCTTTTCCTACGAGTTGCACACACTATTTCTTATCCGATCGGAATTAATTATAATACGTATTAGAGCCAATATTACTCTAAATAAAAACGGTATTTTAAATTTAAACTCAACATAATATCAACGAATATTAACTACGACAAGAAGGCCCACTTAATGGCCAGAAAGCGCTACAAAGGAATCGTCGTTGATTTCCTTCGTTGCCTGGTAACGATCAGCAAACTTCACCGCACACAGGTTGAATTTAAATAAAAGCTGGCCATAAACGATATTTTCGTTTGCGGAATATTTAATCAATTTTTTCTTCAAACGTCAGTAAATCCGTCATTACTCGACTCTGTAGGCGGCCGTGAAGTTTCGTTTTTCCTCCGCCGGAGCTTTACTTTTCACTTTTCCGCCGGCGGAGGTAAAAGTGTTGTCATAGCAACATAGATACAATACAAACAGACAACAAAATAAGCGTCAACAACTCAAGATTTATTAAACAACAATTTGTATTTATCACTCAATTTGTGACTGCATTTCTAAAAATCACTAATTTAGGAACAAATTGCTTATTATTTAATCGAACTTACTCAATAACTGCTTATCTATACGGAATTAAAACGCAATCGGACACGCAATCTTAAAAAATAATTATTGTTGACAGTGTCCACTGACAGCTTTATGTTACATTATATTAACCGACACCGGTCTAAGCAAGGCCACCTACGACCGTGGTCTAAGCCGCCTTGCGAACCCATTTATCTTTAATAATTATTAGATATTATTACTATTAAAAAGAGATGTTTTTGCATTATTTTGTCGACATTTGAAGAAAAAACAGCATATTTTATTTGGAGGAAAAGTTACTTTTCATGGCTTGCTCTCTATTACCAGCCTCACTCCGTTCGGCTGTTAAACACGAGCGCGCCATGAAAAGTATCACTTTTCCTCCATATAAAATAATATACTATTATAACGAAATTATTTATAGCACTCTAATACTCTAGTTGGCATTGGAAAAACACAATTGATATCTTCTGAATTGTTTGTAGCGCCCTGTCAAACTTCCGTTATGGTTTTTTTTATTATTATCACCAAATAAATATTTTGATAAAGTTTGTATTCAACTGGATGTTTCAAAAATCAGTTAACGTTTTTAATTAGTTAATATTGATAACAGTACTCAAAGTATGTAATAACTAATATTTAAACGATTTTGATTTTGTGTTAACGATTTCACCATATTTCCGAATACTAATATTCTGACAAAAGACATCAAGAAGAAAATGTTGCTCGAATTTGCCCCATCTTTTAATATTTAATTAAATTTTGGCGTTTTGGGTGATTTTAAAATTGGTTAAAGGTTTCGCACAATTTTACTGTATATTTCATTCCTATTTTGTAATACAATACAACTAAAATATAGCGATATTATCTTATATCGAATATTGACTCGACTATAGAATTTAGGCTTGAAAATTAATCTGACAAAAGGATGAGCTGGTCTATGGCCGCCGCGTCAAAGGTCGCCTGCCAACATGATTGTTTTATTTGTATCATGGCCTGCCGATATTCTGCTAGTATTCGCACGGGGAAGGAGACACATGATGTACTGTACTGCTAACGTGCTAACACTCCGTTGAGGTTATGTGTTGGTGTTATACCTAATTGTGCAACAACCAACAACTGTAGCCACATTATCAGGAAATGACGCGTCGAAATGAGGATCCCTTATTGGCTAAATTTGTAACGTGCGCAGTTTTCCCTGCTGCTGTCTTGTTTGAGCATTTACGTTTCTCTGTTTTTTTTTTGCTTTATATGTTGTACTGAAAGTATTTTCAAATGTCATTTAAATTCAAGCTTAAATTACCCTTAACGCAACGCATTATTTAATTGAAAAGCTATATCTGTTGTAAAGTCATCGGTACGGGTGGGCAAGAAATTGAATAATCGATTAAACTCTTAATATTTTAGCAAATAACTGAACAATCGACTAATCGAAATAATCAATTATCGATATTTTCTGAAATATTAATCGATAAGTCGATTAATCGGTAATTTCTTAAAAGTGAATCGAATAATCGATTATTGTCGCCCACCCCTAATCCCATAATACTGTAGTAAGTGAAACTGAAGGTGAAATTTCGGTAGAATCATTATTGCTGATGCAAGACTGATGTTATTATAAAAAGAGGTAATAAATACTTTGGCTGAATCAGCAGATAAAAATTTATAATTTAGTTTTAATTTGTAAATATGGCTTTGATATTATCTTCGGATATTCAGAATATAAGCACGTGTTTTTGAACAACAGCTGCACTGATGCTTCTATATTTTTTACTAGTTGCGTCCCTATTAGATCAATTTTTAAAAATAGCGATAACTCTGAAATACATGTATGGCAAAATTGCAGGCCCTCATCAACGCGTTTCTGTCGTCCGCTTAACATTCATTTTGCTCGTGAGACTCCTGAATTAACCGTGGCAAAAACAAAATTTGGATCATCGAATTAAAAATTTAAAACCCTTTTTTTACACGAAGGAGCCCTTAATTTTCAAAATCCTTTTTTAAAACGATTTAAGAACATACAAATGATTTTTATACATGATTTTTATCGTTAGTGATAATTGATATTCCCTATATATAAATACAGATGATGAGCAAAAAATTCAACAATTATTTGTCTAAAACACGATATATTAAACGTGTAATACTTAATAACTTTTATGTCTTATTTCTGGTAAACCTTATTATGGCCAGCTTTCCTAGAAATTCGACCAGTGTGCGCCGGGTCCAAAGGTCACATGCCAGTATCATGCTAGTTTTCGCGCGGGGAAGGAGACATACCGGTGACGTGCCGCCGTGGAGAGTGAATCTTCTTATCGTAGTTAATATTCGCTGATAATATCAAGTTTTGAATCGAGCGAGCTTGGAGTTTATTACGTAACTAGGGAAACCACAGCTAAATCTTGCTTTTGATAAACGTCAGATCTGACAAACAAGGTATTTAAATATGACAGAAATTTTATATTCCCAGTCTAGGACGGAAATGTTGTACATACAGTTATTGCATGTTGCCAAGCAACGAATACAATATACTGTAATCATGACTTTTGCGATGAGAAAACACATCGGAAAAGGTATAGTTTTTCGTCCGATCGGATAAAAAAGTCCTTATTTCTTTATTTGCCGGGGGTTTTCGGATTAATTTGGAGGTGTTAAATATATGTTATACGCCAATTTCTAGTAGGTTATCAGATGCTGCTAGATAGTTTTATGACAGATATTTTGTGTACATCAGGGGGCTTTTCGGGAATTAATGTGAGATATGTGTATTTAGACCAAGCTACTTCCTGGACAGGGCCCCCAGTGCAAAGACCGCGCAAATTTTTATGGTGTACGAACTAGTGATAAATAGCCATTAATTCTTATATTAAGATAGCTCCAGCCTCAAAAGTATAGCTTCACTAACTGCCGTACGCAATTCGCTAACATATCACTGTTTGAATCGCACCTGAGCTCTTTAGGTTAAGCGTTATATTCTTATTTCGGCTCCTATACCTTTTAGCTATCCACACCAGTAGTACGAGTAGCTAAAGTATAAGGGAGTCAGAGGGCCCTCTAATTCTCGAAACCTAACAAACCGTCGACGCGCTTTACTCTCGCCCAACCTTTAACTCGTATGAAATTCCAGAGAGGCACATACGTGGATGGAGGCAACCCAAGCAAGAGGGCTGAGTTAAGGTACGTGCAATTAACCATTTTCAGGGGTGCTACTGCAGAGTACGCATTTCAGTTGAAGTTCTAGGAGAAATGTTGGTACACTTGACAAGGCTGCTGTCTTTAAAAATATTCCTGCAATAAAGTCGGTAAAAGTCTGATTCGGTGCCAGTTGAGAGTGCTAGTCCCACAATGCCTTTTTCTTCGCTTCGGGTCTTCTTTGGCTCGTCCGGAAACTTCTTAGAGTCCTTCCTTTTTCGAGATTGTCGAAAATTAGTGGCCAAAAATATCTGAAAATCACATAAATTCCTCAGAGATGTGGGGCAAGGGGCTAAAGGGATAAGTTGGTAGTCCCGTTAGGATTCCTGAAGATCAGCAATGGCGTTTCTCGGCTGGGTCAAGCGATTTCTTGCATCTTCCACTTTCGAGATCTAAACTGCAACTAATAATAACTTACCGCCTGACGCGCGTCAGGGCTGAACATTCCTATCACACCGTGCCTAACCAATCAGAAGGCGACAATTTCCGTGCGATTGAAAAGTCGTTGCTATATCGGCAGTTGAAAATTCCGCGTTCTGATTAAGCGTTTTAACGATACAATACTGGAACGACACCCACAGTGATATCGGCATGTGCATTTTATTAACATTAATAGAATGCTTTCGCACTTACCGATATTTCGGTAAGTACAGGCGCCGACATGTCGGTGGGTAGCAGTCGTCCCTGTCGTGTCATCGTTCTGAAAGTTATAAAATAAATTATAATATGCTGTTTAACGTCGCGTACTCAGCATACTGTCAAATAATTATTATTGCAAATGTGAAAGATCATAACCGACATCGTGTCGGTATTGCTGTTGTGTTGTGGTCGTATCGGTATCGGATCTGATAAATGTGAAGACACCGATTCTAGGAATAATGGAACGTTATAACTGCCGCATACTGAGGTCATTCTTAAGGTGCGTACAGACTTGGCGAGACGAGCACGAGACCATGCCGCGCTAAAATTTCAAGGATGGACGTGGCACGCGGTGGTCTCGCGAGCCTCCCGTTCCGATCCATCTCCAGTCGGTTTTTCGACGAGACATCAAAGGATGTTTGAGGCTCAGTGTGGACTGCTATAAGTGCTGCGCGCTACGAGCCACGAGACGACTACGTATGGCTTGGAGCGTCGCGATCTATGGATCGCAGTAGGACTCGCGAGCGTCTCCTTTGGTCGCTCGTGGGTCTTGGCGCGCCTCGCGCTCGTCTCGCGGCGGTCTTGAGCTCGTCTCGCCAGGTTTGTACGCACCTTTAAGCGGCTTGCATTTTGTGCTAATTGTGACATTCCGTTTTGAGTCACTAACTATAAGTGAATTTCTAGTACGCCCCTGGTACTATTTCGGGTTTACGCTTCAGTTCGATATTTAGATCCGAGATTTAATTGACCTCATATCTAGTTACATGCTTTGTTGCTTGCGCGGTTTGAGAATCCTGCGCGTCCTTTCCATTTTGCAAGCGCGAGACAACTCCTTCGTTCTCGGGCTGGTACGACACCCTTTTCTAGTGAAGCTTTTCTATTGGCTTGTCGATTTATTTTAATCTGGTTTAAGCCCAGATATCCTTGTTGGATTTTATCGACAAACAACTTAGAAATTTCCATATCGGCTATTTCGATTCGTTCTCGTTAGTCGCAGTGCTGTAGATGTAGGAATACCTTGCCAGGCGGGGATTTTGGAATTGGCTTTGTCTAGTGTCGGTCGCCATTGTGGTACTTTGCGTTTTGTGTCGCGTAGGGTACCCTCTTGTTAAGAGGAAAGTTTTCTTTATTAATGGCAGATGTTTCGCATCTCTTGTGTCTTCATTATTTGCATGGTTGTATTATTTCGCTTTTCATTCATAACAAACTCGATTTAATAGCTTAATTGATCGGCGTGACGTTATCCTAATTAGAGATTAATTAAAGTTGAGGGTTTTTTATTATTCGGATGGCCTAGTTTATTATTTAATAATTATTGAATTAACCGTTTTCATTCATATCGGACTCGATTTATTAGCTTAATTAGTCGTCATGACGTCATAGTAATCAGAGATTGATTAAGGCTTTTGGGCTTTTATACTTGAACGGAATAGTCATTATTATCACTTAAAGGGGTCTTGCGATTAGCCTAATTAATCGTTTTTATTTTATTTTCGACGAAACGTAATGTAGTTTCTCGATAATTTAGTAGTTTAATTTATTTGACCTTTACGTATGTGTTTAGCAGCGAGTGTAAAATTTAACCATTGATTTCTATGTTGCTTTATCAAGGGCATCTATTGTCCACAGCAATAAGTTGCAAAGTTTTAATCATCTTCTGATGATGCTAACATGGTTAGCGAAACGCGCGTCTAGTGCAATAATTCTGTTTCGGTATTGTGGATAAAACTCCGTTTTAGTGCATGTTGCCGAAGGTTCAAAACTCCAACATACTTGTACTCTTTTTTCAATTTGGTATGAATATTATCTGCACCAGACTTCGAAAAATCTATTAATTACATTAATATTTTTTTTGTACTATTGCTGGCGTTTACTGTATTCAATAATTATGTACGTTTATTTTGCTGTGCCAAACTCGGTCCAAATTCTTGGACTGCTTTTCCCCCCTCTTTCTAAATGCTGCAATGTTATTTTTAACGGATGATGTCGGATTCCCTTGGGCGAACTGAACCTTTTTAGCTTTCTGCATAACTAATATTAAGTTTTAGTTGTAATATTTCGATTGCTCTAATATAATATTACGGTGGTACTCTTTTTCTCATTTATTCTTTGTTTTTTTTTTTAAATTTTGGTTCATTATTGAATTTGATTTAAAATAAAAAAGGGGAAAACCCTATCTCTTTTATCTGAAATTTGAAACTCTGCTAAATTATTCTTTTGAACGGAGAGTATATAATAGCAATCGGTTCACATATCTTTAACTCGTTACTAGAGAATGTTTCCATTCCTAGGGTCCTCCCACCTATCCGGGATAATGCAGTTCTCCCATCTAGTTAGAATTATTGGAACGTTGTAGTGCTTAACCGGCTGGACTTGCCGGAGGTTTGGTTGGACTGATGAGGTTCACCCTGGTATGAACTAAGAGTGCGGAACGAGTCGTCTGTGTTCACCTGACGGTGGAACTTCGTTGAAAGCTAAGTGATTGTTAGTTTTAGATTTAAATTGCTGTTTTTTTTTTGAAATAACTGCCACTAAGTTAGCACCTTTACCCTTGTAGTACTTACGCCCACCTGATCTCTGCGGTTTACGTGATCACTGTGATCAAATTTTTTTTTTCTCTCGCCATTTGGAGCACTTATCAGGTGCCCGTTCATTGATGCCATCATTTATCTAAATCTACACAGAGTTTTGGACAACCACTGTCAATCTTTATAATTTATTGTTATAATTTCATTGATATTGGATAGTTGTTTTTTTCCTTAGTGTTTACACTGCCTACTATTGTCGGAGTTGTACCTTCATAAATTTATAAATATTTTAAATATCGCTAATTTCAATGTAAATTTTTTTATTACCGCTATTCATGGTGACTATTTGTTCTTCTCCAATAAAGGGATAGTATTGTATCTGCGGCGTGTTTTATTTGGCTCAACAATTTACTTATCGTAAGCTTTGCTATGATTTGGTGGTG
>JAEQML010080376.1:0-11610 GCA_016904865.1 Pissodes strobi | reverse complement strand
TACTTTATATTCCTAATAAATTTGCTCAACTAGCTTAATTACCTCTATCTCCTCAGTATCACAGTACTTTTGAACTTCTCTTAAAGCTTTAGTAAAATCAGTTTCATCTTGATCAGGAGTTCGAATGATTTTTGAATTTTTGTGCTCAAAATGCTCTAAAATATCCGTAGGTAATGAATCCATATCGCCCGTTATTAAAGTCGGTGGTAATATATCAGATTCTTCACACTGATGTGCCTGTAACCAGTTCAACCACCGTTTGGTGCCACCATTTACAGTAACCCGTAGTTTTGCTAAAATAAATAAGATTTGGCTATGTTTTTCCCTCACTTTCCTCTGACAGTCATAATCATAATCATAATATTTATTCATGCCAATAAAAAAGATTTTACACACGTCAAAGTAGAAAGTCAAGAGTTCACAAGTGCTAAATTCTAAAACATATTTCTTATAAACAAAAAGAGAAATACCTACTAATATAAAATTTAGAATATAAAGTGAAGACAATGTTGCTTAACACTGACTCATTAAAATACATAAAAACACACAGCTGACACGTTTGTCAATAAAAGGAACAGATACTAATTTAAAATATTGAAACAGTCAAATAAATAAAATGAGAAACAGTACAATACATTTAAAGATCATAAAAATCTATGGTTTAAAAACTCCTCATGAGAATAAAAGCTGTTACCTAATAAAAAATTTTAACACATATTTTAAAATTATTTAAAGGCAGGCCCCTAACTTCATCAGGAAGAACATTAAAAAATTTAATGCCCCAAAATCCCGGACCATCCTGACACCTTCCCAAACGGCAGTAGAGAGGCACCAAGTCTGTTCTATGCCTTGTGTTATACTCATGTATATCCCGATGGGCTGCAAAAGACTAAACATTTCTTTTGACATGGAGCAAGTTCTCCAAAATATACTGGGAAGGCAAGGTAAGGATGCCAAGGTTTCCAAAAGCTGGCCTACAGTCCTCCGTATATGTGAGCTCAACAAGCACCCTAATGGCCCTTCGTTGAAGGACAAAAACACGCTTAGCATCAGCCGTATGACCCCACGCCAGTATACCATAGGCCATGTGGGAGTGAAAAACAGCGGCAGTATGCGGCCCTGAGACACTCTGTCGTTAAGACCCCGAGGCAGATAAACACCTTTATTAAGCCTTGAAGTTAGCTGGTCGATGTGATGATTCCAAAGTAGACGTTGGTCTAGATTTACCCCAAGAAACTTTATCGCTTCTGCAGTCTCAGTCCGTCCCATATCCCTCATTGAAAAGATGATTCTAAGTGTTTTATCTGAATTCATCAAAGTCTGTAACAGTTCGATTTTGCCAATTTTAAAATTTCATTTATATGCCGCATTTAGGGAAAAATTATGCTGCATTTTGCACTCATCGGTTTATTAATTCTGAATTTAATAATTCGCTTGAAATTGCCTCTTTTCAAATGTAAAATTAACTATATTTTAATTATAGGTTAGCTATATATTTGTATTCTTAATCCGTTGTAACTATTTATTTTAGTTGATAAGCGATGTATGTACCTTATTATTAGGTTAACTTGGCTTGATTTGCATTATATTATCGTAAACAGCCAGCGAGTCGATTTACATTTCTAAAGAATTCTGTTAGCCTGCAAATACGCTGCATTTGACTTATTGAACCATAATTTAATTTCAGTTTGAATATTCTATTACCTTTTGAGAACCCTAGGTTGATGTTCCGGAGACCGTTTTTGGACCTCTGCTTTAAATATATTTCTCGTTTGGTACGGCCGACTAGTTTTTGTGTGGTTCATGCCAAATAATAGGAATGGGCTACCTATAGCGCGTTTTTCATTCTCGATTTAGATTTTTGAAGGTTTATCATTCCTGTTACAGCATCTCCTAGCCTTTCTGGAAGAATATAATTTTAGCTCACTATTCGTGGCTTCCGCCGTCATTTATCATCGTAATAAGCGAGAATTAAGGCGTTTATTTTCTTAGAATTATTCCTTGTATCAAATCACTCGTCAAGTTTTCAGCCCATTACTACTTGTGTCGAGGTATTTAATTTAAGGCAAATTGACGGAAGACGGAACGTTGGAGAGGTCTTTTCTAGTTTTCTCGCCTGGGGAACGTTTGCCAGTATAGCGAGAAACTGCACGTTTTAAGTATTGTGATATAATACAACCCTTTTGATAAGGGATTTATCGTGCGTTTCTGTTTGTGTTTTAACACGACCGATTATTCGGGCTCTACAAGCTGTACTAGCGGCTTCCACGTTCGTCCCTTAAGACCGAGATCGTCGAATCTCCTCTAATACACCCTCAAGTCCGAGTCTGAGGGTTCTTCTGCTGGGCCAGAAGTTTACTTGATGAACCAATTTCTTCTGCTGGGCCAGAAGTTTACTTGATGAACCAATTTCTTCTGCTGGGCCAGAGGTTAAATTAAAGGACTGCAACTTTTTCTCTGAAAGGCCGGAAGCAGGTCCACAACTTTTTTTCCCTGGAAGGCTGACGAAGGGCCTTAACTTGTGGTTCCCGCACTAGAGGCCATCGACTGAGTTCGACGACGGAATTTGGGTATAAGTTTTGTGTCTTATGTTTACTCTTCGTTTGCTTTTATTGATATAAATCAAACATTGAATTGAGGTAGCTCATTGATTTTAATTAATTTAATTTACATTTATTCACTGGTTTATCGGACCAGTTAATTTAATTGCTTTGAGTTGTTTTCTCATTTTAAAAGTTAAGCGCTGGCTGGATAACTTCATTCTTTTCATTAATTAGTCGGCAGATATAACCCCTCTGAATTTTATCTTTTTATCATATGAATCAAGCTAACCATAGTTTTAATCTGATCTGGTGCTTTTATTAACTTCTCAAGTTTTTTTTTTGATCTAATCATTGTGTCCGCTCATTGCGGCATATTATCACCATCAGTGCAGCTATTAGCGCACGCATACCTAGTTGTAAGAAGCTTGGACTGCGTCAAGTGATCACTTTGATAAGTAGTGTTTAGTGCATTTAGTGATAAGGCATATAGAACCGAAGTTTTCCAACTGAATTGGTCTCTGTACGTACAATCTTCATATTGTACTCTGTTTATTTTATTAATTACTTTAAGTCATTTAACATTCTTTTGTCTACTCAACCACATTTGACTATAACCATTTTCTCCAGATAGATTGTTGCTGTGTTTGCAAAAAAAAGGATTTAGTAGCAAATATAGTGTCCATTAAATTTTTAGATTGTGTTTTCTTGATAGATTAAGTTGGTTGATTATAGTGCCATAATTATTCTCATTTGCTTGAAAGTTTGAAATTAAGTACTAAGAGCCGGTTAATTTTATGAGCGAATCTAGCCACCTGCCGAGCTTTTTCCGTTTAGCTGGCTAGAACGGGTGGCGCTCAAACGACCCCACGACGGGCTTTGTAACGCGACTCTCCGGGGCTAGGTTCATTTTTTTAAAATTAATTGGAAAAAAAATCATTGGGTTCAATCATTAAAAAAACGTGTTGCAAGTCTATTACTGCAGAACCACCACTCCACCTTCTCCTGTGCCACCAGAGAACCCTCCAAAGACGCTGTCAGAGTCAGGCCGAAAGGACACTGTGGTGTCATCAGCAAAGAGAGTGCATTTTGCTGCTGAATCAATAAGTGGCAGATCATTAATATATACTAAGAATAGTATGGGCCCCAGGATTGATCCCTGGGGCACACCAATTGTTATGTCACACCTTGCTGATGTCACCCCAGAGAGCCTCACAGACTGATGTCTGCCTTCTAAATATGATGTTATAAGTTGAAGGCTTGATACATCGAAGTTGTAAGCTTCCAGTTTCCGGAGAAAATTCCATGATCGACACAGTCAAAAGCTTTGCTGAGGTCGCAGCAAAGAACTGTATCATACTGCAGACCCTGAAATGCCCCAAGGATATCAGACACCAAATCCAAGATTTCAAGGACAGTATTCTTATCATTTCGAAAACCATACTGGCATTCAGTGAACAGGTTGTTCCTTTCAAAAAAATCCACAATCTGCTCAGCCAGACACTTCTGCAGGATCTTTGACACTATTGGCAACAAGGATATAGATCGGCAGTTCTCAGGTTTATCTGGAACTCCTTTTTTTAAAAAGAGGAACAACCAAAGCTTCCTTCAGAGGGGCGGGAAAACATGCCTCTTGAATGCATAAGTTTATTAGCTTAGTTAAAGGGTATATAATTTCGTTTTCAATAGATTTCAACATTTTAACATTTATTCCAAATATGTCCTTACTGTTTTTGTTTTTAAGATTTAATATTGCATCTCGGACTTGAATAAATGAGATTTCAGAGAATGAAAAGATATTATTCCTCTCTGGAATAAGAGATATGGGGTCAACATCTGAATATGGCATCCCCGATACAATTCCCTGTCCAACACCCAAGAAATAGCGGTTAAAATCATTTACAGAAAGGTTACATTCAGGACTCTTTTTAATTTTATTCCCACAAAACTTGTTTATAACTTGCCACATAGTTCGACTAGGATTACTTGAGGAATTAATTAGTCTGTCATTAGCTTGGACTTTGGCAGTTCTGATTGTTTTATAATACCTGGCTCTGTACTGAATTAGTTCATTTTTAGCATACTCTCCCCCATACAGTTTGTACACTGCTTCCAGAAAACCAAGCTGCTCTCTCATTCTTTTAAGCTCAGCAGTAAACCATGAAAGGTTATTCGATTGATCTGACCTGATCAAGTACTGCCTCTCTGGAAAACATCTTAAGCAGGCCTCCTCTAAAATGTTAATAAATTTTGTGAACTTACACTCAACAGGAGTATCAATTTGTGATACAAAATTCCACTGAGTATTTGAAATGATATTGTGAAAGTTGAAGAGGCCTCTTTGTGTTACAGGCCTACAAACCTTTTTGGTATGAAGTATACTATGTGACACATGCAATGCGAAGTCCACCAGCTGACCATCATGATCTGAGATATTTGGTCGAATGACCAAAGATGCGAGTATTTGGATATTAGGACTCACAAAAACATTGTCTAAGCAGGAGCCCTGCCTAGTTGCAGCCTGAAACAAATGTTGCAAACCAAAGCCTCCCAGGGTATCACATAGTACCACCACCCTGTTGTCGGTTGTACCAAAATGCACATTGAAATCACCCGCCAGCAGCACGTGTTTAGCAATGTTAAGCTTATTGCATATACTCTCCAAGGCCGTCAAGAAGGTGTCAAAATTTCGAACTATATATACTATTAAATGGTTTGGTATACATTTACGCATCTGTGTTAAATGGTTTACTACCAATTAACTCAACTCAATCTCGACATCACATAACTATAATGTGTGAATTAGCAATAAAAATAAACTCCTCCACTTCACGACCTTGGAAGTGTTATATTACAACTTATCCATTCACACTTTCTCATGAACATATATTTTATAGCTAACTATTCGTCCGCCAATAACCAACAATCCCCCAATCTTCTGGTCTTTTATTCAATAATGGGTCAATGTATCTAAGAGAGTGATATGGAAAACACAGTTAAAGTCAAGTCCGGTCACAGTACAAGCTATTCACATAAACATCTTCAATTACATTTAAAACTTTTCCAGAGAAAGTGAAGAAATGCAGAATTGTCAGTAATGTTTTGTGGGTTATATTTATATTCCTCCTATTCATGTCTATTTGCTACATTACCAAGTAGATATAAAGAGGGAAACAGCATTATACATATATTAAATTAAAATATTGTACTCAAAAATTTACCAAGATTATTAAGTACTTGTTTTACAGGGGTTACCTTTACCTCCACTACTAATCTCTCTCTACAAGATATATGCTATAAAGTTAATTTTGCTTCATAGAAATCCACCAATTCCTTAAAGACAAATTCGTTTCTACCTAAATAAGTGCTCACCATGGGTCCATAAATTAAGGACACGCCTATGATCAACATTTAAATTGATGTGACAATTAAGTACCATAATTGCATAATTCTTGTCTTCAAAGTTTTCCAAAATGTCTTCACAAGGTGTCCATATTTTGAAATGGTTTTCAGTGATGTTCATTCTATTTGAATCGTGCAGCTAGAAAAAATATTGGATTAATCATACGAGATGTTGAAATGTATATTTAATGCTTTTTTTGAGCAAAATTTAATTGCGTTTTAAAGTCAAATATACCTAATTGGTGAAATAACTAATGAATTGCAATTGAAATTTTTTTCGAAATAAGTATGACCTTTGGTAATGATTTACCAAATTTTCAGCCCTAGAACAGCACACACAAATGAGCAACATTAATTTATTTAATCCCTATTTCAATAACTAGGATACAGTGATGAGTATACAAAAAGTGGGCCTGATGTAGTCTAAAATGTAATATTGACACATTCTATGGCTGATGAAATTTATAGAACAGATAAAATATTTTCTACCTTTTAAAACATGTTTATGCATATTAAACTGTTTTATATTATTTGATTAACATGACACCCTGACCAAACTTTACTATAGAGCTTTGGAAATTGATTAGGGTGTTAAGTATTAGGAAGCATTAAAAAAAATTGCTAATGTTGACAAATTTTACGAATAAGAAAACATAACAAATGAGACATTTAAAAGCATATCAACTAATAGTTATTTTTGTTACAAGTACCTAAAATGGAGTTTTTCAGGACGAATCATTGCTGTTTCCGGACGAGGCATTAGCCGAGTCCGGAATAGCAGATGAGTCCTGAAAAACTTCATTTAGGTACGCGTGACAAACACTATTTTTTGTCATACGCTCCCAAAATTTAATTTTTATTTATAGGCTTTTTGCAATTCTTCAGAACGCCTAAATTTGCAAATTTACCATAATTTTTGAAATCATAATGTACGACAAAGTTAGCTTAGAATTTGATATCGTAGCAACTATTTGACAATTTTGTCATGTCATTCGTAATTTTTGACATTTAGACATATTCAGGAATTTTGGAATAGTCCGTAAAGGTTCCCATGACGACTTTTAGGGACTAGGCCTAAAAAGAAGCATTTTACGGACTCAAATGAGTCCGTAAAATAGCTATTTTTGGGAGCGTATGACAAAAAAACTATTTATTATCACAAGAAAAATGCCATGGATATTTAAGGATAGGACATATGTAGGTATACATTACTGTGCAAACCAAAAGTTCAATATCCCACCTCGATAGATGAGCACCTGGATGAACACATTATAGAAACAGGCAATTTCAATTCACAAAAAATAAGAGGATACAAATTATAGAGTAAGAAAACATACAAAAATGTTTGTTCTAACCAACTGCAATGTTAGGTCATGAATGATACCAAGCCTATTCTTATGAGATTTGCTAGTGTCCCCATTATTATTACCAAATATT
This sequence comes from Pissodes strobi, assembly GCA_016904865.1. Classification (NCBI taxonomy): domain Eukaryota; kingdom Metazoa; phylum Arthropoda; class Insecta; order Coleoptera; family Curculionidae; genus Pissodes; species Pissodes strobi. The sequence goes on along the minus strand of JAEQML010080376.1, from coordinate 4,231 downwards.
ATACCTGCTCTGAATAAACTTTAATATATATCCTGATCAAAGACATATATGTCTTTGGTCCTGATACCAGGGTAAAAATAAATTGTTTGTTCCCTGCTGACACCAGTTGCTTTGGCACTGATAACGACAATGTAATGAGTAGCTTAGGACAGTTTTGAAGGAGGAAAACAGTTTTATTATACTTACTGGTACACTATTGTATCTGTTGTTATTAAAAAATATTCTGAAGTAGATTAATTTATATGGTTTCCCTGAATTACTTTAGATAAACGAATGAAAATAAAACTATTTACACTTACGTTTAATTATTACATTGACGATAATATACCTAATCTGCTGCAGTATTATAAGCGAAGAAATGAGAAAGTCTATACTTATACTATAATTGAACAGATTGCAATTTATTATAGTTTTGCGTAATACAATTTTATTTCTTGAGGCATTTCAACTAAGGCGGCAAAAATGTAAGCACTAATCAGAGACAAACCATGCTTGTCCTGATGTAATATCAAATTCACATCAACACATCACATGTGATATGATATTATTTATGTGATAGTGATCAAATTATTAATGGATATGTTATTTATTTATTTATGTACTGAGTCGCTTTCCAGTGTTCATGTCACGCAACGCAGTGCTTAAACAAGACGTTGCCCGTACCACTTCAGAGGGCGGCAGAGTTGCGCGCGCATCACATTGTTGACAAAAATGTCCTTAGATTATGTTCCTTGTCTAATAAAATGTCTAACATTACACTTCACGCATGGCCCTTTCCTCGCTTCGCTCGCAATGGTGGCGCAACCAACAGAAACAAACCCAAAGCATGCCCAAAATAAAAAAGACTTTTTACACAATATTAAAAATAAAAAAAACATGTCTTGCCACTGAACTCAGCATCCAACCACTGAGCTACAGAACAGTTGACAGCATTTCGATCATATACGTAAAATTATATATATGATTTCGATAGACTATAGATATGATGTTTGTCAACAATGTAATGCGCGCGCAACTCAGAAGCCGTCTGATGTGATACGGGAAACGTCTACTAGTGCACAGCACAACACCTTTTTTGGCATTCCAGTGAGACGCAGCTTCGAGTTATTAATAAGTATGTCAAATATAGCAAATTTTCAATTTTATTATTTTTATTTATCTAAAATCAACCTTATACAATTATGCCAACCGAAAAACATTTTAAATAAAATGTTATCAACACTCGGCTCATAGTAAAGTCGAGCTTATCTTAAAAATGCGTTTATCTTAGAAGTACTCAAAGATAAACCCACTTACTTAAAGATAAACCCATGAAACCCACATTTTTGCTTGCTGTTACTGCTTGTTCGGTCCCCCTTTCGGGAAACCAATGGCTCTGCTACTAGGCAACCAGCACCGCCCTTCGTCCGGCGGTTAGGGAGAGGTAGAGCTACCCTTCTACATCCGTTACACGTTATTCCGGTTTGAAGGGTCTTAATCGGTGGGAACCTCCTATAAGACGGGCCTGTGCCCCTGGAAATTCCCGATCTTTACACAAGTAAGCTACACTGCACAGTGCACGGCTAGTTTCTTATGCAAAGGGGCTTCACACAATGCAGATATAGCCAGTTGCTGTCAGAGAGACTTCCCATCTCCGCAGGGCCTACGCCCCGATCTCCTTCGGATCACGTAATCACGTGCAGGAATTTGGAAGAATCTTCGTAGGAATCGACCCTACATTAAGCGACCCACCCTAAACACTGTCCTAACCGGCCATGACTTCCCATTTCGAACCGATGGGGCCCCCAACGCTTTCTGCCGTGAATCACGTGCACTTCCCGTGCGAAGTCAGGTTAGAAAACCAGGCTTCCTTCCCACGCCCGAACACCACCAACTCCAAAACGGAAGTGTCGTTCCGTTTTGCCATGAAAGATTCTTATTGGTTGAGAGTTGAGAGCCTGGCCCAAATTGCTGTGGCTTTACCACATTATTTTCAAGGCCATTTCCTATCGTTATTCGATGTAAGCGCATAGATACTGGGCCTGGAGCGACCACTACTATTTTTGATTGCTCTGATTGAGCATAATCGAATATTTGGGGTATTGCGACTTGCGATCGGCTGCGTTCCAGTTTTTTTTGTTTGCTATTAATGTTAGATCCAAAAAAAATATATATTTTTTGTTGGCACTGAAAATAAGTGATAAGTTTATCAGTTTTAAATTTGAATTGGTAGGGCCATGGCACTCTACCTTAAGAACCGCCACTGGCTTAAAAGATTGTTCCATAGAGAAGGGAAATTCTTTATCTGAGGTTTGTTCTGACTCCCGCCGAAATTCGCGGCTACCTACTGCAATTTTTGCCTTCACGCATGCGTACGTGCTATTCCATATATTTGTCAACGATCTTTTTTCCTAATTTCGGGCAATGCCTTGGGTTGGATTAATTTTGTTTGGTTGAGCCCCCGGAGAGAGCGAAGCGAGCGGAGCCATATGCATGACGTGAAATATTAGAACGACAGCACCGGGATGCTGTCAAATGCGCAAGGAAGGTCGAAAATTTGCTTTAGGTAGACGCGAGTTCTGCCGAATACCTCAATAAGTATATTATTATATCTAATATCAGATTCTAAACTTTGGCAGCAAAATTTAGTCCAACATACACTAAAGGAATGATTGATTGACTGGTACTACCGCCTAAAAAACTATAAATTCTTGTTTTTTTTCGGGGGTATTAATGTCATATTCAATACTGCTGCTATTACTATATACCACTAATAGTATACTCTGACTGCATTACCGATGTATTAAATGCCATCTTTTACCTGAACTACTGAACCGATCTAAGTGATCCCGGTCCATTTTCGGTTCACTTACAGGTAAGCTATATCACTTTTTAGGTAGTGGGGGCAAAGTGATATTCTTACAATCGAAATCGAACACGAATCAGTTCAATAAAGTTCAGTTAGCCTTTATTCAAACAACGATCATATATACTAGATCTAGGGAATTACGGAATTACCCTAAAATATTTCACTTCTCTCACCCATGGAATCGCAAATTTCCCTAACCTAACTAGCCTGGTCATACTGGCAAATCAGCAACTCCTGGCCTAAATAGAAACTAGAGTCTAGAGCTAACGTTTGTTTGTTTACATCCCGGCACCCTCATCCCACGAGCCTAGATTCTAGAGTCGATATTTCACTTTTCGCATGGCCCTCCGCTCGCTTTGCTCGCTATGGAGGTTCACGAAATGGAAACTAACCGAGTGCTAACCAAAACTAACCCAAGATATACCCAAAATCAAGAAAAAAAAACTATTTAGACATTTAACCTTAAAAAAATAAAATAAAATAAACCGACGGGATTTGAATCCGGGTCGCCGAAGTGAAGGCTAGCCATCTAGATCCCTAGACCATCAGCGGACCGGCACCCTCGGATGAAAGCGGACCTACAAACAACTGGTTGCATCACGAAGACATGGAAGTCAACATAAGACTTGTGGGATGAGGGTGCCGGGCCGGGATGTAAACAAACAAACGCTAGCTCTTGAGTCTTATTAAATAGAATAGGTTATCTTTTTACAGAGCAAATAAAGAGGGGAAAAAATTAAAATATGTTTTTGCTGCATCTTGACAGCTGTACTTACTCTTTACTTTTTCCACCGATCTCCATTTGGAGATCGGTGACTTTTTCCCATTTTAAGCGTTCCAGTGCTCGATCGAGAGGTTCATGGCGTTCGGGACTCACGGATCAAGGATATTTTTGGAAAGCGCTAGCAGGCCCTAGCAATTTGTTTGACAGTGACGTGTAACCTGTGACATATTATTAAACTGACAGTCGGACACGTACCACTTTTTGTTTACCACTTGGTACGAAGCCAAATTTATGAATTCTAGGTTTTTAAAAGTTCCGAGAATCAGTGCGAAAGTTTTGAAATAAATCGCTAATAAGTTTATTTAGATTTAATATTAACCCAAACTACTTTGCCTGGAAATGACGAGCGTAGAGCAGCCTTGTTATACGTTAATAAATGTCTCCTCTGATTCTGAACCCTACAATGAAATGCACCTAAAAAGCGATCTAGGTAAATACATAAATACCCTCAATGGCTTTAAATTTAAATTTGTTCTTTTTGCCAATATACATGAGTGCATTTATCTAAGTCCAAATCTAAGTTTTAAGCCATAATTGTATTAATCAGTTCTCCTTGCATTTTGGTAATGAAATAGCACATAAAGCGAATAATTCCCTAG
>JAEQML010080375.1:0-11611 GCA_016904865.1 Pissodes strobi | reverse complement strand
TCGTATGACTAACTCTAGGAGCGGATAGAACCCAGAAGGCAGTCGTCAAATGGCTAACCTTGGGAGCTGGAGGTGAGACTAAGTCTGCCGAACTGAGGATTCGGTAGCGTATTTATATAAAACAAAGTGATGATCATTGCATTCATAAGGTTCAAAGTCGCTCCCGTTGATTGCTCGCGTTGTTTATAGTTTGCCTTTAATGTTTATATAACAATCTCCAAGTTCAAGTTCAAACTTTCCACAGGGTGATATTTGTTTAATAGCTTATGCATTTTAGTAGATTACAATATTATTAAATCCTTTTAGGGTTAACTTCGTGAATCTGTAAAACAACAAAATGATAAGCATTTAAAGATCCTTTACACAAATAGTGCACTATGTAAAAATCGACCTCTCCTATTGGTCGATCCATCTCGTATTACGATATGTCTGCGTGATGCAATCGGTTTCTATCAAGAGCTCTTGTGGTGTAGAGGTTTAGATCGTTGGGTATCACCTCGAAAACGCGGGTTCGAACCCCGTTGCTTCTTTTTATTTTTTTTTTAAGATTATGTTTCTAAACAGTTTTTTTTTCTTGATTTTGGGTCTGTCTTGGGTTAGCACCTGGTTAGTTTCCTTTTCTTGAGCCCCCGTAGCTAGCGGAGCGAGCGGAGGGTCATGCGGATCGACCAATGGGAAAGGCCGATTTTTACATAGTGCACTATTTGTGTAAAGGATCTTATAATGCAAATGATAATAAGAAAGTTTTACTTACGGGCACCAAACATATTTTGCATTAGATACTTTCCTAAAAAGATAACTTTCAATTACAAACCAATTTCAAGAACTGAAGTAGTAAATTATTGAAACAACACGTTATAGGATAATTTAAAGAACATGCTCTCCAGTCATTTCAATGCAAACATTGAGTCTTGTTTTCATCGACCATTAAGTGTAACTTTTCTATCTATCTAGATATTTTTTTTATATATAAAATAATCCAACGGATTGAGGTCTGGTGATAGGGATGACCAGCTAATTGGTCCACCTCGCCCGGTTCATCGATGAGAGCATGCGATTCTGCTTTGAACCGTCGATCGAAGCAGACTTTTTGCGGGGTCTCCAGATAAATCGACCCCGCCCGCGTTTCTATCCGAAACTCATGTTTTGTACACTTGATAGTTAAAGTGCTTATTTTCTATGCTCTAGCTTGGGTTTGTTGTCAAGCCCTAGTAATAGAGTAAGAATCTAAAACGTTTTTTAGTTCCCGGGGACGGACCCCCGGTTTTACACACCGAAATGTCGCACTCATATGCGTCCTTCAAATCGGACGACATACACTCCTTCGCAAAGTCCTCGACGGGAGATGAAGCATCCTCCATCTCACGGGACTCTAAACGCAGCGAATCACTGAAAGACATTGAGCGTATAGTCGCTGAATTCAAGACTCACCCGCGATGTATTAGTTGCACGCAAAGGCTCGCCGTCTTCGATAACGAAAACGGCGAGCAAAAAGACCTGGAAAATGCCTTCTACCAAGGGTTAAAACACGTGAGGGATGCCCACCCTAAGGGCATAAAGAAGAAAGTGGAGGCAAGGGTTGACTGTGGTCAAAAAGCCACCACAAGCAAAATTTCTACACTTGTCAAAGGTAAAAGCGAAACCTCGCCAACTTACGCAAAAAAGATAAAAGTAGAAAAACAACTGAAAGACAAAAAGCAGCAACCTGGTGATAACCTTCAAGTAACCTTGAAGGCCTCATCATCAACATCATACCAAAGTGAGCATGAGCCAACGGCCCAGCCACAAGAAACCGAGACGGCCCCTCCCGCGGTCGAAGCGTCGATGGACACCGCGGAAGCAGCAGAAAAACTGAAAGGAACTTTCAAAACGCCTTTTAAAAGGAATATTAGAAAAGTATACCTGGACGTTGGGCAAGACAAGGCCCTAAAAACTAGTAATCGTTTCCAACCCCTTAGCGATTCCGAAGATACTGATAATGACAGGGGATCAGAAGCCTCTACGAGTAACGCGTCTAAACAATACCTCCTACGGTCTAAAGCACGGCCCAAGCGCGTCATCCCTAAAAAGAAGACGCCGCTCAAGACGAAGACCACTCCACCGCCACCCATTGTCACTAAGGGTGGCCCTGTGAATCATCACGAATTCGTAGCGACAGTAAAAGCAGCCGGTATCAAGGACTACCGGCTAAAATATACTAAAAACAGCATCGTGATTTGGTGCAACGAAGTCAAAGACTGGACAAACCTCAAGCGCATGTTTGACAAAGATAACGTGCAATATCATTCATATGCTGAAAAGCAAACACGATCGCACGCCTTCGTCCTAAAGAGGCTCGACGGAGGCATATCCCCGGAAGAAGTTCGTAACGCTCTAATTGAAGAATACAACATGACAATCAAAAACATATATCTCATGAAGAAAACTCGATCTTCAATGTACTTCGTAGTCACCGACTTCGATATAACTCTTAAACACTTAAACACACGCTGCCGACATCTCATGGGACTATCGGAAACTTGACGCTACGTAGCAGTTACACAAATTTTCCATACATTCGGCAATCATACGTTATTATTGTTGTAATATCTGGTAATATGTTTGAATGGTGAGCAGGAGACTATATTCGCGGAAATACATGCAAGCTGCTGTATATCCACTATAAATCGGCTTTTAACCCAATTTTTTTTTATCATTAAACTAATATTGCACTTTTCGCATGGCCCTTCGCTCGCTTCGCTCGCTACGGGGGCTCAAGAAAAGGAAAGTAACCAAAACTAACCCAAGGCATGCCCAAAATCAAGAAAAAGAAAATAAAAGCTAGTACGACAATCGGATCTTATCTTTTCCAATAACGGTTCATTTTCTAATGACGATTCGTTATTCACAGGTAGTATTTCTACTTAAATCCCAACGGGAAACAACAGTAAGATATTCAATCATATTCTTACACTTTTCAATGTACAGCTGGTTGCCTAGAAGCGTATGGAAAAATTGTGTAACTGCTACGTAGAGGCAAATCTATCGGAAGACGGAAAAACCAATAATGCAGTGTAAACGCTGCCAAGGGCACGGGCACGCTCAAACATACTGCCAACGTGATTACCGGTGCAGCAAGTGTGCAGGCAATCACCAAATCACTTAGTGTAATGAAAACACACTAAAATGTACAAACTGTGGCGGCGAGCATCGTGCGACAGATGTTGGATGCCCAGTTTATTTGCGTTGGGGTTTGGAACCTTCGGCAACATGCACTAAAACAGAGTTTTATCCACAATACCGAAACAGAACTTTTGCACTCGACGCGCGTCATCATCTCCTGATGATGCTAACATGGTTAGCGAAACGCGCGTCGAGTGCAAAAGTTCTGTTTCGGTATTGTGGATAAAACTCTGTTTTAGCCCAGTTTATTTATTTAAAGTAGGCCAGCTAAAACAGCCCCTAGCCAAGCAACAATATACATCAAAGATGTACAAACCAGCCCCGCAACCCACCAAACCAGCCTGGAGGAACCCCCTAATCGGAACCAGAGCTAACCCCAACAGCCAAGAATTCCCACCCCTAAAGACAGAAAACGTGAACAGACATAATGCGATTAGTGACAGTGTAAATAGCTATAGTTGGAAATAGAAACGTAAGTAATCAACCGACGCCCCAAACCAATTTGAATGACTTTAATAGACTCCGCGAAGTAACGGATAAAATTAACTCTCTTGTAAATATCTCCCAATTAATACTAGCATTAGAACGTTTTGCAGACCTTCTTATCTCCTGCCAAGGGGATAAGAAGGCTATCTTTCAAACCACCTTAAACTTCTATACAAATGAAATACAAAACTACGATTTTTAAATAGTCATAAATTCCAACGTTCAATGAGAAAATTTCATATTTTATACTGATATTATTGTTAAAAATACTGTAAATATGTTTTGTATAGCATCAAATAATTCTCGATGTAAAACGAACTTCGGTTCTTTTATGTCGCCCCACCCACTGCGTAGTGGGTGGAGCCTATAACATGTGGCTGGTATATATATACCAAAGCACCTTCTGTGCGCCTAATACCACGCCACATCTAATTGTACATACATGTAAATAGTAAATGTTGTGTTGTTCATATAAAACCAGGTTTTTTCATAGAGTTTTTCCTGGATTCAATGCCGCAATAGGTAAGTTTTTAGTCAATCATAGATTTCATGCACTAGCACTTGTAGAGCGACGAATATTGTAAATACCATTGAAAGGCAATGCCTAAATAATGTGAATACATAAATGTAATTAGGTTAAACTAGCATAAGCTGTCTGCCTGCGTGCAGAGCGAGTGTTGGGTGGCTAGCGAGTAATCAACTCGTCTAGCTTATAGAAACCCTACCTCGTAGGATAGTGTAGTTAGCTGAACCATTCTTTGTAAACAGTAATGTCCAATAAAGATGATGCTTGCTTGCTTGCTGATAAGAGCATGCAGATTTCATTACGTGATTTTGCACTGCATACTCATGGTACCTTAAAAAAGCGACAAGCATGATGTAATGTAACGAGTTCTTCTAAACTTTCAAGTGAGTTTTTAGTAAAGACACGATATGCGCATTTTTTAAACACGCCTGCAAAAAGGGGCGGTAGGGAGAGATTATTTTTATATTTTCGAAAGTCGTAGCAAATGTAAATAAACTAGAGGTAAGAATTAAAAAACAAAGGTAAAACTAAACAACGGCGTATCTCCAAAACGATTGATGAAAAGTCGTTTAAATTTTATATTTTTTGAATCATTTCAAAAATGCTAATATTTTTTTTACGATTAAATACAAAGCTTTCCTTGGGTAACGGGTAGATACTCGTTTATAATCTCAATAGACGATAGATCTACTTCAGGGACACGCCCCTGCCCACGCGAGCCTTTGTTTATCTCCCAAGCCCACACGGGAGAAACCATTGTCCCACTCCCTATCATTGCTTCCCTTTTACAATTACCTCCTTTTCCCCAAAGTCCACACCACTCGCCAACTCGCTCTTGGCCAGCGTGGCGAGATTTGGCCAAAATACCCTCAAGATGTCAAGTTTTAAAACAATTCCGGATTTACCCCAGCCCAGGTGCGAGTGGCAAATCTCACACTGATCAGTCCGTCTGTCTCGAGGATTCTGGGGGCGACAAAACCTTGACAAAAAAGAAGACCCAAAATAGGAAACGCAGCATAAAACTAAACATAACGTCACATAATACTAGGTCACTGATCTTCGAAGAGATTCAAAGATTTAGGAAATGAAATAACCAAGATAAAGTAGGCCTCAGCGAAGTTCGAAGGCGAGGAGAAAATTTAATAACTCTAAAATCAGGCCATCTATTCTATCATGCAGGCCCAGAAGATAAATCAAAAAATGGGATTGGTTTCTTTATCCATAGAAGGCACACAAATGATATCTTAATTGTAAAACAAATTTCCGATCGGGTGGCCTACATAATCTTAAAACTAAACAAGAGATACCGATTGAAGATTATCCAAGTATATGCTCCCACCACCGACCATTCTGACGAAATGGTGGATATTTTTTACGAGCAAATATCAGAGGCATGAAATGAAAACCCAACTCACTACAACATCATATGTGGAGATTTCAATGCGAAAATAGGCTCTAAATTAACCAACACAGAAGTCGCGCTTGGAAACTATGGAAGCGAAGGTAGGAACGCGAGGGGCGAAACTTTATTGAGGTACCAGCTTGAAAATAACCTATATGAGATGAACAGCTTCTTTTTTAAGAAAAAACACAGTGGACATGGGAAAGCCCAGATGGCAAGACTCATAACGAAATAGGCTTCTTCATTTCCAACAGAAAAGGCATTTTTAGAGACGTCACTGTCTTAAATCAATTCTCTGCCAGTAGCGATCATAGGATAATCAAAGCCCACATAGAATTACAAACACATAAAGAAAGAAATAAAATGATTACAAAGAAAAAACCAAATGGACGAACCCAGAAAATATAGAAGAATTCCAGGGCTGTATCAACAGCACTTTTGAAAGTAACCAGTCAGGTAATGAAAACGTGGACACTCTAAACGAAACCATAATTCAAACAGTCGGTCAAGCTCAAATTAAATTCCGAACAACAAGAAATAAAGTAAATGAATTCAGCCAGAACACCAAAACGTTAATAGAAAGAAGAAGGACTATGAGGAGGAACACGAATACGGATAGGCAAGAACTCAGAACCTTAAACAAGGAAATAACGAAGGCTATAAGGAAAGACATAAAGCAAAAAAATACACAACTTATTAGAGAAACAATAGAACATAACAAAAGTCCGAAAGTTCTTAGGAGAAATCTCTCTAAAGAGAAACCCGAAATTAACAAAATAAAAAGTAGCCAAGGACAAGTAAGCACAAATAGAGAAGAAATACTCCAAATAGTGAGGAGTTTTATAAACAACTCTATGAAAGCCAACATAAGTATGAACCAGATCAACTTCCAATAACCTAGGCCAAGGGCATTATGAATCAAGAATCTGAGGACTTACCTGACATAACCGAGGAAAAAATCAACTACGCCATCCAAAAAATGAAAAACGGCAGAGCTCCAGGAGAAGACGGTGTAGCTATAGAAGCCATTAAAGCTGGAGGACCAACTCTACTGAATAAAATAAAAACAAATGGAATAACGCAATTACGGTTCTAGTGCACAAAAAAGGGGACAAAACCAATCTCGCGAACTATAGACCCATAAGTCTGCTGAATCACTTATACAAACTATTTACCAGGATAATAGTCGGCAGAATTGAAAACAAATTAGACTTTTACCAGACAAAAGAACAGGCGGGCTACCGTTCTGGTTTTGGAACCAATGACCATCTACAAAGTCTAAAGGTCCGCATGGAAAAAGCAGTCGAATATAACAGACCTCTGGCATTGATATTTGTTGACTTCGAAAAAGCTTTTGACACTGTAGAGCTGGACTCAACACTTGAAGCTCTAAAACAATGCCGGGTAGACTACTGATACACGAAACTAATATACAACATCTACAAGACAGCAACTACAACAGTACAACTTCACACAAATACAGAAAAAATTAATATAAAACGCGGAGTAAAACAAGGTGATACCATGTCGCCGAAACTTTTCAATGCTGTATTGGAATATCCTTTTAAATCTCTGGAATGGGAGGACAAGGGAATTAACGTCGATGGAGAATATCTCAGTAATCTCAGATTCGCTGACGACATCGTTATTGTCTCGGACGATTTAGGAAAAATAGGAAATATGTTAAGAGAACTACACGCAGCTGCAAAGCGAGTGGGTCTTAGTATAAACTTTAATAAAAGAAAATTAATGACGAATTTAGTGCCCAGTAAAAACAGAAATAAATGGAACAAACATAGAAACAGCAGAAAAGTATGTGTATCTAGGCCATGAAATCAGTATCAGCAGGGATCACCAGACGAACGAGCTTCAAAGGAGAATCTCTCTGGGATGAGCTGCTTTTGGAAAGCTACGAAACGTCCTTAAAAGTGATATGCCTATCAGTCTAAAACGTAAAACTTTTAACACATGCATATTACCGGTGATCACGTATGGAGCAGAAACTCTAACACTGACAAAGGCAACCATAACAAAATTACAGGTAGCACAAAGAAAAATGGAGAGAGCAACGATAGGTGTGAGCCTGAGGGACAGAGTCCGAAACGAGGATTTGAGACGCAGAACGGGAGTCCAAGACATAATAGAAAGAATTACAAGGCTGAAATGGCGATGGGCTGGACATGTGGCTAGAATAAAGGACGGGAGATACTCGAAGAAATTAATAGAATGGAGACCTCGAACTTATAAAAGAAGAGTAGGGAGACCACCAACCCGATGAACGGATGATATAAAGCGAATAACCAGAAACTGGATTGGAACCGCGCAAAATAGAGAAGAATGGAAAGGAATCACTTGAGGAGGCTTATGTCCAGCAGTGGACGTCGAGAGGCTGATGATGATGATGACAAAGCTTTCCATTATACAAAAAAACAACGGTATGTACTTAAGTCTGCACGAGAGAGGTAAAAACTTCAACCAAGCGATGTTAACAACTATATACAATTTAAAAAAAATCTTGAATGCATCCTGATTCCTCTGGTATACTAAGCAAACGCTCTACCTCTGAGCTGCGATCTCATTGAAAACACTCTTATCTAAATTAGTTATAAATACTATAAATACACAGACTGGCATAGTGTTCAGTTCAAAATACTGCATTTTCAATCAAATCGATGCGACTTTTTGGTATATTGTACTCGAAAGTTTGGTTGGGCCCGATCGTTTTTCAGTAATAAAATATTATGTGGAGACACATCGTGTCAAAACTCGAAATCGTGAAATAAACTTCAATAAATGCAACGAGCTCCCCTGTATAAAAGGTATCATCATTTTCTAAATGCCTGCTTGCATGGGGTGCTTTTTTGTAACTGGAACACTCAGCAACTTTCTTATTACTGAAGATAAAAGGTAAGTCCAAATTGGAAAATTGCTTGAATTTTAAATGTTGTTACGAATTTTTTTGTCGCCCTAATTATACGAGGTGTGGTAATGAATTCATTTTTTTTTTAATGAGATAGCCTGTATATTTTTTCATTTTTAAATTCCCTGAAAAATTAGCTTTTCAAAATTAGCTTTGGATATCTTGTATAGTTTTTGAGATATTTACGTTTAAAGTTTTAACGTCATACATGGCTTACTTGAAATTTTATGTCAAATATTACTAACCGAACGCGTGAAAAAGCAAATAATTTATAACTAAACGTAAATATCTGGAAAATTATACAAGATAGCCAAAGAGTGTTTGGTAGTTTTGGAAAGCTAATTTTTCAGAATGAAAAAATATACAGGGTGTCTCATTTAAAAAAAAATTAATTTACTGCCACAACCCATATACCCGGGCTACAAAAAAAATTGTTATTGCATTAAAATTCGCTATACCTATTTATCAAGCAATTTTCAATTTTAAACCCACCTTTTATCTTCAATAATAAGAAAGTTGCTGATTGTTCTAGTTATCAAAAAACATCCTGTACAGTTTTTGGCCTAGCGTTCAGATCGCCAAAAACAAATTACTGTCGATTGCCCCCAAGTGTGGCCTAAAAATGTGCCACATCTCAATTTTACACTTGCAGCTGTTTTCCAGAAAAATCCGCAAGGAAGCATATTGGGACCCTTACTTTTTTTAATTTTTATTAATGACCTACCGGACCACATAAGTGAGGGTCAGATCTTTTTATATGCTGACGACACTAATATTGTTGTATCCGATGATTCTGAAGCTGGCTTACAGGCTAAGGTGGAAAGGGTTCTCGGGCAATTCTCTGCGTGGTGTTCCACAACAACTTAATGATAAATCACGGAAAGACAGTTGCAATGAATTTAAAAAGAGTTAGAAGAGATGCCTGTAACATTAATGTTGTGTTTAATAACCATAATTTAAAGTTATCAGAATCCTTTAACTTTTTGGGTTTAACTGTCGACTGTCATTTAAACTGGCAGGAGCATATTGATGGCGTGTGTAGGAAAATTAATAGTGGTGCTTATGCTATAAACAGCCTGAAGTGTAGTGTCAATCTTGACACCTTATTCAGTGTCTATTATGCATTCGTATATTCCGCAATTGCATATAATATAGTTGTGTAGGGCCGGGCTTCGGAAGTTAATAGAGTATTTATAATTCAGAAAAGGATTATTAGAATCATGTTTACTTTATGCTACAGAACCTCTTGTAGGGATTATTTTAAAAAACATAAAATCCTGACTGTTCCTTCAATTTATCTATTTAAAATATTAACCTATATTCATGCAAATAAAAATAAATTTCCAACTAATTCAAATTTTCATTATTATAACACACGCAACAAAAACAGTTTCTCTTTAAATAAACATAATCTATCTTCATATGAAAAATCTCCCAACTATGCAGGCTGCCGAATTTATAACCATCTACCTGATAATATAAAATCCATATCCAGTCTAATTCGCTTTAAGAATAAACTTAAGAAACTATTATTGTCACACACATTTTATAGCATAGAAGAGTTTCTCAATTTCTTATAGAAGGACTCATGACTCACAATGTGTTGTTGTTTGACATGGTACTTTCTTTTAGTATTTCCCATGTAAATGTTATTATTTTTTATATATTTGTATAATAAAACATTTTTTTTATATATTATATTATAATTTTTAAGTGAATTTAAGTTAACTATGTACTAAGCACTTGAGTGCTATTTAGGTACCTCTGTAATGACGTGTTTCTGTCTTCTAAGAAGTGCTCGAAACTAATAAATATTTGTATTTTTTTATTTTTGTAATGTTAAATATCTAAAATAGCCGAGCGTGACGAGCCTATCAAGCGTGACGAGTTTGAGGCGTGACGGCTTATTCCGTTCACTACCCAGGAAAAAGTATGCTGAACGATCCAAAAGGAGTTTTCACTTCAATAGTTTACTCTAGACGACTTTATTCGAATGAGTGTTACAAAATTGAGTGTGGCAAGCCTAACGCGTGACGGCGCAGTCTTGTTCCCTACCCAGGATGAAAGCACCAAAAGAAGCTATCACTTCTAAAATCTAAGATGAAGCCAAATTTACAGGTGATCTTTGCTATGACTGCCGGAATTAACTTGGAGCTACGCTAACAAATTATAAATTTTTACTATTAAGGGTGCCCCGACATTGCATGTACATTTTTAAGATTACTTAAAGGAAAATGGATAAATTGCCGTTAGGCATTTATAAATAGAATCATTGCACAACTGAATTGTGCCTACAAGCCAATTTTTTAAGACAAGCGTACTAGGAAGCAAGTTCTATAGCCTCTTCAGCCTCCAGACCTAATTCCACTAGACTTCTTTTTGGGGGTTCTAATATATGTATTGAAATTTTCTGTCGGGCCTGAAACCACAAATATTTATTTTTCTTGAAAAGCTAATATTTTCAAACCCATTGTTATTCTCGGATATGTGGTATCTTGCATTAAATTTGCGTAAACTTGAATAATAAATCCGAAAATCGAAAAATATATGTTAATATTGATTTCCATAATGATCGGAACATAATGGCTCGGTGATTTAATTTTATATGGAATTTAAGACTCTAGTGGCCTGCTTACAATGTAGACAAAAATACATTGTCTGTTTTAGTAAACCGACCGGGGAGGAAGCTGATCTTGTCTTACGCGTTTCTCTAGCTATTGTCTTCCTATAGGTGTAACATTTATATTGCGCCTACTCTTAAAGAAATGTCCAGAAAAGTTCATCACCGAACATTAACAAGAGACTAAAAGGTCCACTCTCAGTCGGCACTTTTGATGTAGCGCTTACAAAGGCGAGACGCCAGACCTTAGATCAGACGGGGTAAAACTAAAGAAAATTCTTCTAGTACTTTTCTTTGGTAAAACTTGGCACGCAGTGGCGTAACTTCAGTTGGATTACAGTCAGGATAATAGCAATGTTATCAACAGTCTGATGGTTAGGTTTTTCTATAGTCGTTTTCAAATAAGCATACATTAGTTCTGATTGCAACAAATATTTAGAATTCTAACATGCCATTATTTTCCTTTAGTTTCCAAAATAGACCATTCCAAAAACG
>JAEQML010080372.1:0-11612 GCA_016904865.1 Pissodes strobi | reverse complement strand
TAGCAGACTTGTTTATCGAAACGTCGACGATATTTAAGAATTTCATTAGGGTCACTAAACTAGCACTTGTGCAGTTTACATCCTGGAGCCAGAGCGAAGAGGCTCTATAACAAATTCAAAAAAAGTGTAATCATTTGTGGAGCAAAAGGCAATCAATTACAAGGTAAAAATGAATCCTCCACAACAATATAGAACATATCTACATTTTATATTTTGCTAAATAATTTTCTCTCTTTCTTCATTGGTTTTCTTTTTTTAAGTGCTGTTAAATAAATTACCAAAATCGAAAAAATCTGTGTGTCTCATTTCAGTGATTGAAAATTGTTTAGACTTGCCACATAAACGAACAAGCTCGAACCAGTCACATGGATGATGTATTGGTGATTGGCATCTCGTCTTTTTTCAACAACTGAATGATCCCAATCTGATCCCCTGTGAGTGTGACCAGACACAAAGAAACTTGTGGTCCATAGTTTCCAGGTGTTTCACTTTTTGAAGTAATAGAGTAAACATCACAGCTAAATGCCAGTTTTTATTTTGACCGGGGCACGTGTCTGGATATAAGGTAACATGTTTCACTTCTAGAGGAAGGCATTCGCTTAAGTGTTTGAAGAAACATGATGCAATATTATTGGCTCCTCGAGGACTTGTCATTACATCTGTCAATTGTCAAGTTAAATGTCCACAATTGACGCTTATAGAAAGCAACTGAGGTAGCAAAAGAAGGAGTTGGTAGACATTGTTGTAAATTAAAGGTATAGGTAACTTTACTTTTGTCCAATTTGGATGTATCCTTGTCTATCTTTTTTTTTATTGTAAGCAGTCTCAGCGTCTTCTTGATGGTTTCTTAGCTTTTCTTGATATTCTGAGACCTCGACTTCATTTCTAGTTGCCTTTATCAATATTGTTAATTTATCGCAAGTCTGACAGGTGTCTTTTTGTGGACCTTTTATTTTTATATTCATAGTTTTAAAAACACCCTCGTAAACCCTTCGGGTAACAATCCTATTTCCGATATTCTATTTAGCATATACATAAAATATGTCTTTTTACCAAGTCCATGCCTGAAGAACTAATTTTATTCTTTGGCGCTGCTAAACTTCGCCTGTCATCTTCAATAATTCTTGATGTTGACCTATTCTTTTTGGACAAAACTATAGTGATATAGCCATTTGACAAATCAAAAGTATCCTGAAAACATCTTTTGTTCTTTCTTTTTGGTTTTGTTAATCAAATCGGCTATGAAAACTACCTTCTTATTATGACTTTCGATAGACCAATATTCTTAAATTGAATTTCTCTTATTCTCATCTATACGATTTCTACAGTCAAGACGGCATACTTTTAACTTTCGAAATACCCTAGCTCGAACAATCTTTCCTTTGTTACTTTTATATTCTTTTCCTTCATTTCGCTTACGTTTCCTTTCAGACCTTACCTTTTCTGATTTTCTTGTTTTGTCTAAAGAGCTTCAGTCGATTCTGTTTCTCGCTTAACAATTCTTCATCAGAACTATCATATTCTCCAGGGAGCACATAACGAACAATCTCTTCTCGTGAGGAAACGGATTGAGACAGACATTGGTTCTCTTCTATTACAGATTGAACCATTGGTACTAAAAGAACATCTTCAAAATATGTATTCAATGTCTGAGGGCTTAGAATTTCCTTATTTATTATGAGGCCTTCGTCAGTGTTGCATTGACAATTTTCAGCAGGAGTATTTGGCATCATGTTATTGTAATGATCTTCCTTATCGGGAGTGGACCAGGAAATATCTTCATATTTCAGAATGCAAGATGAATTGCACCTTACTGGACTTGATTCTAGAAAGAATCAAGGGAGTCTAGACACCGCGTAAAAATTATTTCGGCACAATCAGATTTTTGTCAATTATCACACATCCTAATTATTCTAATAAAACAATCAGCTTACCATTAATGTGGCCTGATTTTTGCTGGCACATGTTAACCATCTGCTCAGTTCCTTTTGAAGCAATTTTTAATACATACATTGTGTAAAACGACCTTTCTAAACTGCATTTACTTTCAGTGATGCCGAGTGTAATGATGTCTATTCACGCTAAATTCAAGAATGACGTATATATACAGATCTGAAAATTAGTATAAGTCGTAGCAATCCATGTTTGGATAACCGTGTAAAATAATATAAGTATACTTATTCTATCATACATCAGTTATGATATTGCGTATAATAATATAAGTAGATTTATCCTTATTTTCCCGCTGGAAAAAGGAAGATTTTTTGACTTATACTAATCGAACATTTTTTATCTTCCTTTTGTCACCGAGATAGAGTTATACCATTTTACCCAACGAACCTAGTCAATTTTAGTATGTCTGTTGTGCACTTAACTCATTTTCCCCAAAAATCGACTTATAATACTTTTCCCGCGCATCAGCCAATTATTCGAGATCTTTCGAAAAATTTGTTCGAGAATTTATCCTTTAATTACAACGCTCTAAGAAATGTTGTGTTCTGAGTATGCTTTGCACAGACACCAAGATGTTTTAAACAGTGAAGTAATTTTCCCGTGCCTGAAGCTACGTAGTGAATGAGTATTAAAGATAATTTTGGTTTTTTGGGCATATTTTCTCTATTTTAAGCAGTGTATATTTTTAAGTGCAGTGGGGATTGTTTTTAGGTTGTGCAAGTGTTGTTTGTGTAGGAATAAAACGACAAAAGATCAAGACCTTTCGCCACTTTACCAGACACTCAAGTAGATAATCGTCTTAGATTTCTTTGAAATTTTGGGCTCATCTTTGGGTTTCCTTTCTTCTTCTTAGGCTTTAGCATTTCCCCTCTGCTCACTGCTAGCTTCTTCTTGAGAATTTTAACCATGCACTCGCATTCAGATTCGAAATTCGGAAAAATCCTGACAACGAACAAAAGTTCTAAAGCAACTTTGTCCCAACGTCAATACTGATCTTAAATCCTGAAAAAAAAAACATTATATACAATTTTAATATAGATATGTTTTATATAGTTGTAGAAGATTCATCTTTTTGAGACAAATTTTTTATCTCTCCACACCAACCTTATTAAAATTTTCTATATAGGACCGCTTCGGTCCTGACCCTATAATATTTCCAGACTCTCTCTGCAGCTGGCTTGCCAGTTTCCTTAAGAACCGATCTCTGCACGTTGCAGTTGATGGACACATCTCAGACACATTCACCATTAACGCGGGCGTGCCTCAGGGTGCAATATTTTCACCAACTCTGTTCCTCATCTATATTAATGACCTGCTGACCGAAACGAATAATCCTGTTTACAGTTTTGCAGATGACAGTACCCTTGTCTCCCAATTTAGATCAGAAAAACCTTTACCAGCGACTGAGACTTATCACCACAGACAGAGACAGATTACAGCAATTAATCAAGACCTGAAGAAACTTCAAACTTGGGGCGACAGAAATTTGGTCCAGTTCAATGTAGCAAAGGCCCAAGCAGCCACGTTTACCAAGAGGACCAATACCGCGGGTCCTGGCATCATTATGGAAGGATCGGCCATTCCTTCATCCTCGTCAATTAGACTACTGGGTAATACAGAAGAGAGCTGTGCGTCTCGTCGGCAACCCAGAGTTGACCCAGAATCTGGATAGTCTGGAACACCGCAGACATGTGGCCGAGATGTCTCTGTTTTACAGATACTTTCACTGCAGAGGTTCCCAGAATTTGGCCCGCCTCATCCAGCCTCTCGCAACGCCTGTCAGACAGTCACGACAGATGGCAGGAGCTCACCAGTTCGTCGTACAACTGGAAACACCTAGAACATCGCTTTACAAGGACACCTTTGTCCGGCGCATCACTGTGGAACTCACTCCCAGGACATCTGTTTCCCCCTAATTACAACCTACAACTATTCAAAAACCATGTCAATCAACATCTTCGCACACACACACTGCTCGTCGAGTGCCATAGGATCTCCCTTTAGTGTGTGTGCCACTGCCATAAAAAAAATTGTTGCCACAAAACTTGCGATTCAAATTTTGAACATCTTGGACTAAAGGAGTATCGGGCTCGGTTCAAAAAACCATTAAAAATATGGGTCCTATTACCGTCCTGTTTAAAATTCCACACCACGCATTTCCTGATGAACGATCAGAACGTTTAATTTGACAAATAGCGGAGGGGATTTCTTCAGCCCAAATATGACTATTCCGGCTATTAAATTTCAAAGCAGTTGAAAACATTGATTTGTCACTCCAATTTTTTTAAATAAGAGTCCATCTTGCTCCAAAAGGTCCATCATATTCCGATCAAAATCTAATCGGTTCCTTTAATTTACCTCCGTTAAATATTGGACTGGCAGAATTTTGTAGGGGTGAGATTTATATTTGGCCAATGTATTCTGTATTTCATAATAAGTTTTTCATAGTTCTTGTGCAGCCATGGGTAAGAAAGTGTTCGAATTTTCTAAAAATCGGTAGTTTTGAACAAAGAAAAAGGGAATCCAAAATAGCTTACCTTGAACATGTAGCACAATATTCAATTCGTCATCATAATAGTTTTCATCTCGAATTATTGTTTGTTTCTTTCTCTTAAACGATAGTGTTTTCGTTACCTGCATATAAACATTACAAAAATTATTCAAACTTGGAATAATACTTTCTTCTGCTTTTGACATTTATTGGAATTAGTTTTTATAAAAGTTTCGTAAATAATGCGTCATTCTTCTTCATTTTAATAAGCTGTCAAATAATATGAAAGTTGACGTCTCTAACATCTTTTGCTTTTTAGCGCCAACTACGAGTATGACTATATACATAATATAGCACATTCCGAATTCCTAATTTCATTTGAAACATTAATAAACATAGTAATAAATAACCAACGATTAACATTTTATACTCTAAAGCTCGAACACTATAAAAGGTAAATACATTATATTACATATCTTTGAAAGGGTCTTTTATATGCTTGTAACTACAAATATACAGGGTGTTCCATGAAAAAAAGTAACAATGATATTCCATATATTTTTTGGCACACCGTGAGCCTACCAAAGCTTTTTTACAACACTAGCTACCACTTTTGATTCAATACAGGTCGACCACCCCCATTCATAAATGATCGTTTTGGGATATTTCAATGCCCATAACACTAACTGGCTAAATCAATAGGACCGATAACGAAGGTAGATAAGCTGAAGCATTTGCCATCAGCTGCGGGCTTACTCAACTTGTAGACGAACCAACTCAGATCTTAGAAAGGGGTGACTTTGCTGCCCTCGTGGATCTTCTTCTAACTACAAATCCTGACCAGTACACAATTACAGTTGGTCCGCCATTAGGTACTTCCGACCACAAACTTATTGCAACGGTCTGTGAACTGTCACTCCTACAGAAGGATCCACCATTACCTCGTAAAATCTGGCATTACAATTGAGCAAGCTCGGAGGATCTATGAGAGCTCTACCTAGATTTTCCTTGGCTCGGTGTCTGCTTTGGCACTAGTCTGTTGCGAAGAGATTACGCAAGTACTCTTCTCATGATTGGAAGCATACATCCCAAATTCCATCAAGCTACCGTGAAAAGGAAAGCCCTGGCTCAACAGAAGATACGAAAGAGCGGTAGGTAGGAAACAACAAGCCTACAAGCACCATCAGCAAAATCAGACCGCTGAAAATCACAATTATTTTGTCGTAATTATTTCACCGACGCGACCCGACGCGACAAACGAATGCAAACGTGTTATTGACGAAACTAAGGACAAATACAATGAAAGGGCCAGGAATAAACATTTGCAATGCCCTAGTGGATCCAGGAATTTCTGGTCCGTAGCAAAGGCAGGAAGTAATGACTTTACAAAAACGTCTCTTCCACCTTTGGCAGACGAACGCGGCGTCACGGCGACTACAGCTAAGGAACCCGGCACGCCAAAATATTTTCATCGGACTCTAGCTTAAACGTCGCCCATATCAAGGGTCTCTCCACCATATCTAACATCAACACAACCACGGCAGACGTTAATTTTCACCACGGTGACATTCGCAAAATCCTCAAAGAGCTACGCAATGGCATCAGATCTGGATGGAATAATTGCTCTCGTGTTAAAGAATTGCGTCAATGAGCTAAAGGATTAAAGGATTTACCCATCTTCTTGGAAAGTCGCTCGAGTGCAACCTGTTCCAAAGAAGGGCAAGAAAATCACGCCCTCGAACTATCGCCCAATTGCCTTGGTTCCAATAATGGAACGTGTAGCCAGTCAGCAACTATTCAAGTACCTCGAGATCAATAGAATAATTAGCGATAACCAATACGGCTTCCGCAAACAGAGATCGGCGAGAGATATATTGGCCTATGTCACTCATATATGGAGTAGGGCAATAATTGAAAACTACGGAGAGTCTCGAGTGATTGCGTTGGATATTTCAAAGGCATTTGACAGAGTTTGGCATGACGGATTACTCAACAAACTACCGTCCTTCGGACTGCCAGCGTCTCTCTGCTGCTGGCATGCCAGTTTCCTTACGAACCGATCTCTGCACGTTGCGGTTGATGGACGCATCTCAGACACATCTACCATTAAGGCGTAAGTGCCTCAGGGCGCAATACGTTCACCAACTCTATTCCTGGTCCATATTAATGACCTGCTGACCGAAGCCAATAATCCTGTTTACAGTTTTGCAGATGACAGTTAGTACCCTTGTCTACCAATTTTGATCAGAAAAACTTTTGCCAGCGACTGAGACTTATCACCGCAGACAGGATCAGATTACAATAATTAATCAAGATCTGGAGAAAGTTCAAACCACGGGCAACAAGAATATGGTCCAGTTCAAAGCAACAAAAACACAAGCAGCCACGTTTAACAAAAGAGCCAATACGGCGGGCCCTGATATCATTACGGCAGGATCGACCATTTCTTCATCCTCGTCAATCGAATTACTGGGTATCTCGCACGAGCTTAGTGCGCTCTTGCTGTACAAAGCGCAAATAAGACCGTGCTTAGAATATTGCTTACACATCTGGCATGCCTCGGCTAAGCACACCCTAAAGCTGTTGGATTCCATTCAGAAGAGAGCTGTGCGTCTATTCGGCGACCCGGAGTTGGCCCGGGATTTGGATAGTCTTGAACACCGCAGCTATGTTGCCGAGATATCCCTGTTTTACAGATATTTTCGCGGCAGGTGTTCCCAGGATTTGGCCCGCATCATCCGGTCCCCAGCAACGCCTGTCAGACAGTCGCGATAGAGAGCAAGAGTGCGTCCCTTTGTTGTGCACCTGAAAACACCTAGAACGTCGCTTTACAAGGACTCCTTCGTCTGGCGCACTGCGTGGAACTCACTCCTAGGACATCCGTTTCGCGCTGTTTACAACTTACAACTATCCAAGAACCGTGCCATAGCAGTGGCGTGGCACCTGGAAAACTTTTCTGCCTCCGGCGGCGCTTGCAGCGGGCTTACTCATTTCTCATTTTCTATTACGATGCCTACCCTCTTCTAATTGACACTGCACGCCACTGTGCCATAGGATCTCCCTTTAGTGTGTGTGCTATAAAAAAGAATAATTTTTTCGATTTTTTAAATAATACGTTTTATTTCCTACAATTCAGTAAAAATTCAGTTCTGTAGCTTAAAACAAAAAAAGTTAGAGGGTTAGTCAAAATCCAATCAATATCTCTGTCTGTACAGGGTGATTCCCTATAATGTCGCCCCCCTTTAACTTTTTTATTTTAAGTGTCCCAAAAAAATTAAAAGTATGGTTATGTAGGTACTAAAAAATACTTTTTTCTGCGTATAAAAAATATTGAAAAAATGATCAGTATACAGGGAAAAACAAAAAGTAATTTTTTTTCAATGGATCACCCTATATATGAATTTATTTTTCGATTCTTCTTAAAATTCTAAGCATATTTTATGTATGATGTTATACCTCTAGGGTTAGTAGTTTCACAGCTATAAACAGTTGAAAATCGGTACTTTGTCTACTTTTCACCTTGGTAGAAAGAAGATCATTAGAGATGGATTAAAATTAATTTCACATTCCTATCTTAACGTTCCAAGAGATATCTGATGGTGCTAACTGATGGTACCAGATTTGGTACCCATGGTACCGCCTGCCAGTTAGTACCGTCAGATAGCTCTTGAAAAGTTAAGATAGGAATGTGAAATTCATTTTACTCATCTCTAATGATCTTCTTGCTACCAAGGTGAAAATTAGCCAAAGTACCGATTTTCAACTGTTTATAGCTGTGAAACTACTAACCCTAAAGGTATAACATTATACATAAAATATGCTTATAATTTTACGAGAAATCGAAAAACAAATTCATATATAGGGTGATGCATTGAAAAATGTTTTTTTTCTTTTTCCCTTAATGATGATCCCTTGAAGACGAAACGTCGGATTTCAAACTGGATATCATCATTGGATAGAGCGGAAAGAGTGGCAATGCGAAAGTCCAATTAGATTTGAAATCCGTTTTTAAATAAGCCCAAGAAAAAAATAAAACCATTTTTCAAAATTTCGGTTTTTTTTTCGGATATCTCCGTAAATACTCGGAATTTTAAAACTTTCTAAACGGCATATTGTTAGGCACCTAAATGCGCAATTTTGCCTTAATTTGACCGACACTGTATCTCTTACGGTTTTTGAGTTCCCCATACATAAACACGAATTCGAGCCACCCTGTACATTAAAGTGTAGACTTGACATTTTTCGTATGCATTTTAAGTGCACAGCAGTTTATGACTACTTAGCATTGCAGAAAAAACATTTCCAAGCCTTATTTTTATTTCCAAAGTCATTAAGTACCTCTATTAAGTAAGTCCAATTTTAATGTTGTCCTCTACTTAAACTTATATGGTATAAAATTTGTCACAAATTTGTATTTAAAAGGTAGTCTCAGTAAAATTATTTTTGTTGTAATTTTTCAACTGTCACCTTATTATATCATCCTCTATTTGATTGTATTCTTGGATAGCCTCTTAAAACATAAATTCAACGATATATACGGACACCGTTCCGAACTTATCAGTGATTTTCTTCAGTATTTAGGCAATTTGTGAAATTAGGCAACATTGTGCAATGTTTTATTTTCTCTTTTTATTCGAGTCTGAACATTACTGTGAACATGCGAATAAACACATCTTAATATTTGGAATCTTGACCAAGACCTGAAAATATTGGGGAATTAATTAAAATAACTATTCAAATATAAAATACGCGAACTTTGGCAATACTGCGTAATTTTTTAACCCTTGAGTAGTGACGCCTGGTGTCATGGACAGACAAGAACTTTTACATTTAATATTGTGTTGAAATTGGCGGATGCGCTGGATCACCGTCCTTCTTGCCAATTGTCAGTAAGTGTTCCTCCGGAGTGGTCGATTTTTAGGCACTATAATTTTTGCTCTACGATCGACTTCGGTCTAGTGGACCGACGTCACTGTTTACGTTATTAAAAACTCATTGAATGGAAAACGGTTTTATTGATTTTTTGGTAAGAAAGTATAAAAGTACTGGTATTATATGGCAATGTCTTAAAGTTTATTCTATTGTAGAAAGATGGGTGAATACGAAAAAGAACAAAAATTGCTGCAAAGTCTTATGGATGAGGTGGTAAATGAAAAAACAGATACCTTGGTCTATGACGACGAAGATGAAAATGAAGAGGATTATGTCGAGACAAATGATGAAAGTTCTGATACCGAACAGGAGTTTGAACTTAACGACGATCTAGAAGAAAGTCCGGGACCACATTTTACTGGAAAAGATAAAACAACTATTAGGAAAAAGCACGTTCCCCCTCAGAATGTAAGAACAAGAGGTAAAAATATTATACGAATGAAGCTACCGTCGGTAAGGCCTGATCTACGTGCAATCAGGGAACCTTTGGAAATGTGGAGGCTTTTTATGACGACGAGATCATACATCTGATAGTAGGTCACACAAATGAATATTTAGAATCGGTAGCCGATAAGTATGACCGCGCAACGTATACGAGACCTACAGATAAGTTGGAAATAGAGGCACTTTTGGGTTTATTGATTTTAGCTGGTGTTTATAAAAGCAACCACGTAAACGCAGAAAACCAGTTTAGAACCAGTGGCATTGCTCCAGAAATTTATCGGGTAACCATGTCATTACAACGTTTTCGGATACTTTTACGTTTTATTCGCTTTGACGACTTTGCAACTAGAGATGCCAGACGCCAATTGGATAAATTAGCACAAATAAGGGTACTGTTTGAAAAGTTTGTAGCGAATTGCAAAAAAAACTTTAATTGATCACAACAGGTAACTATTGATGAAAAACTCGAGGCATTTCGTGGTAGATGTAGCTTCCAGGAGTATATGCCGCTAAAGCCAAATAAGTATGGAATAAAAATGTTTGCCTTGTGAGACGCGATGTTGTACTACACGTATAACCTCGAAGTTTATGTCGGTAACCAACCTGATGGACCCTTTGCTCAAAGTAATAGCGCTTTGTCACTGGTTGAACGATTGGCTGAACCAATTTATGGTAGTAACAGAAATGTCACAACAGATCGGTGGTTTAGCAGTATCGAATTAGCAAAGAGCCTTCTTCACCATGAACTAACAACTATAGGAACAATCCGAGCAAATAAAAGGGAACTTCCTCCGCAATTTGTACAAAAAATGTACGACCCATTGGTTCTAGTATGTTTGGATTCCAAAAAGTTTGCACCCTCGTCTCATACATACCCAAAAAGAATAAAAATGTCCTTCTTATTTCGACTTGTCATGACGATGACTAAGTAGATTTAGAAACGGGCAAGCCTGAAATAATTATGGACTATAATCGGACTAAAAGTGGAGTAGATACCGTTGACCAACTTTCAAGCAATTATAATTGTGCAAGGACAACAAGAAGATGGCAAATGGCTGTATTTTATAGTCTACTAAACATATCGGGGATTAATTCCCAGGTGCTATGTTCTGTCAATAAAGAAGAAAAAATTGTAAGGCGACATTTTCTTGAAAATTTAGGTTTAAGCCTACTCATTGGTCATCTAAGAGTACGAGCCAATTCTAACTTTTTGCCAAGACCACTACGCCTAAGGATCTATGAGATATGTGGGATAGAACAACCTCAGGAACCGTATGAAGAAAGAAGAAACTTATTGGGTAGATGTGTACCTTGCGGCTCTACAAAAAATAGGAAGACGAAATATTGCTGCAAAACATGCAAAAAATTCTTATGCCTGGATCACGTAACCGTCACCTGTGCTAATTGCTACGAATCTCGCAATTTCCAGGAATAATAATAAATATTATTTTATGATACAATAAATAATGTATTTGTAGATTTAAAGTTTTGTTATTTTTAATGATTTCATTATTTCTAGCTTAGGTATTATCAGTTTATTACTTGACAACTTTGTTTTATTTAATATAATGTTTATTTTGACACCCAATTTGTGTAATATTAGTTTCAAATAAAATATACACAGTATTTTTTATTATATTACACCTATAACATGAATATTATTATATTCCGGTCTGCCAGACCGACGACATCGTTCGTGTCATAACTATTAATTGAATTGAAACTTTGTATTCCGTGCAAAATCATTAATAAAAATAAATTGCAGAGCGCTTTCGGCCCTAGGCCATCATCA
>JAEQML010080371.1:0-11613 GCA_016904865.1 Pissodes strobi | reverse complement strand
ACTGGAAAGCTGCCTTGAAGAAATCATGGAATCCGTGTCTAAGAAGGCTCTTATACTTAAATAGATATACATTGCACAAAAATTCACGTCTCTTATTAGCCTATAGGATAGTATTTACCTACATGAAATAAAAAATATAAATTAATGGTGTTTTTTTTGCAATTTTTCAAGAATTACTGCAGTTTCTCGGTGTTTCAAGACTCTTTTGCAAGACAAACATACAATGTACAAAAAATGTTAGGAGAGATAAATTATAGATAGTTTTCTACTCCCTATTTTACTATAGAATCGCTTTTTGCATAAGTAGCTTGCTTTGCTAGTTATAAGGTGAAAACAGCTAAAAAACATCATTTTTAGTGGATTTTTGAAGATTTCTCATACTTGCGGGGAAAATTTTTGTTGAACAACTTCAGAATCGTGTTCGGCACTCCAACACTAAAATCTAAAAATAATTACACCGAAACTCTCCACTTTAAACTACCGTTTTACTGAACTGTTTTCATTTTCACCTCTCATTTTATTGATAATTTTTTGTGATTTTCTCCATTCAGTTTTAAATAGGGTCTAATGAACTTGTCGATGAGTGATCTATAAAATCTAAAAGTTCTTCTTCTTGTATCCCGCTTTACGATTGTTCTAAAATTGCAGAAACACGAGAATGGTTGATATATTTTTTTTATTTTAAATGTCTAAACCGACATTTTCTGCAGTGCTTTTTGTCCATTTTGCAAATGTATTTTTTCCAAAGCTTTTATTCCAATTTTTACTTATTGGCCAATTGAAGTTTGAAGTAAGGAAAAACCTGTCACACTCCATAAGATGATTTCATTTTTTCATATATTTTAAAAAAAGTCGAATTGAGCAGGCATCTGGATTTTTTTAGTTAGAGGCTAGCCATTTAGAATCGGTACATTTTTGCTTCCTCATTGAGCTGTCTTTTCGAAAATTGGCTTATATTCGATTCTTCTAGTATACCAAAATTGTCATATTCGATCTGAAAATAAGTAGTAATGCACTTTAATGTAGCGTTGCAAATGTTACAAAATCCAGTAGTGCGATTTTTACCTTTTACTGGACGATTTTTGTATTGGCGATACTCTCGCTACCTTACGTCTCGCTGCCTTACTTCCGCTGTCCCGAGTCGCTCGAAAGATGAATCCGTTTGGAGCGTCCTCTTGACAGATGTGGTATATAGGCGTTTTTAGCGGATTTGATGGGTCTTCTTTCCTACACGCTTCCAGCGTGTAGGAGGTAAGAAAACGACCAGGCTAGAGTATCTGCAATTATCGTAGTTACTTTCGACGATAAGGTCTAATTACCGCCTGATTTCGTCGCGAGTTTAATTGGCAAATATACTGCTGAGTGATGTCTGAATTCAATACGTTCTGTTGGGTCTTGATTTACCGTCAGTTAAAAGAGACATTACCTTTCCATTGTATATGTAATGCAATCCATTATTACGGTTGAATTACCTATTACCTTTATCGGCTGGAAGAATTTTGATAGTGTTAACTCTTTTCAGTGATTATAATGCTTTTAAGAGTTTTAGGTGCAACCCACTAAACCTGCTGTAGTAGACAGTAAGACGAGTAGAACGTAAAAAGTACATTCATGATCATATAACGTTCCCAGATTTAGGATAATATTCTTCATAGTGACGCTTATGAGTAAATAAATAATAGAATATAAAATTTATAAAAATAGATCCTTATGGAAAATATATATGTAGTAAAGCTTCCTTGTTAATAAGATGCAATTCAATGAAAATGCCATGCAGCTAATTATTTTTTATAAAAAAAATTACAGTAAAGTCGAAGAGTTACAAACGCAATTAAATATTGTATCTTCAAAACCTTTATTTGAAGTACACTAATCAGATACATAGAGCTGTGGTTTACAGTTTGCCTTTATAACTATCACTCAAGTTTAGTACTTTAATTATTATTAATGCTGATCCTGTTTAAAACGATATTTGCATAGAGAGGACGCTGGCCGTTGTGCCTAAAGGTCAACAGCAAAAGCAAATGCTGCCAAACTAGAAATACATATTTTCAGTGTGATGTTCGAATCGATAGAAAGCTGACTTGAATTGATGCCGATGTCGGTCAGCTTTGTCATTCACATGTGACGTCTACGGCCTGCGCTTCTGTTCAGAGAACTGCATATCTGTTTTTTTAATCTGTCTTTGATTTGGCGGCTATTCAGAAAGGATAGCATTTTTCTTCTGAATTTGCGAAGCTATTATAAAAGTCATGGATAATTACTAGATCTATTTATGCAGGAAAAGTCAGAAAAGCTAGAGTTTAATTTTATTGTATGGCTTTAAATAGGCTATGCAATTTTATTTCAGGTTTCATTTAAATCTAAGTTAATATACAGGTAACATTAATATATTTGGTTATATCTAAGAATATACTTCTAATAAGATAAGTTAAACGTGTATTTCATAAATGCTTTATATAAACTTTTGTAGGATAACAAAAAACAAATTAACGATAAATATTAAAATTAAACATGCAATTGGTATTTGTAGCATACTGTAGATTTAGTGCAGATGCCATGTCTTGAAGAATTTCGTTGGTTTTTACTTGAATTTGATGTGTGTTTGCTAATGTCTAATCTCCTTCGGATACACATTCTACCGAACGTTGCATTTGGAGTTGACTTTGAGTAGAGCAACTGGGTATTACATTTTCCATTGCACTTTCTGACAAAACTGGATCCATGGGTATTTTCGAAGACGTTTTTAAGATATTCTTGGCAATTTTGCTTTTTTCGTTAGGGAATCTTCAATATAGAATTCGGCTACCCTGGTTGACTTCCATCCTCCATGCCTTTTAATATTAGTGATATTGGTTCCAGCATTTGCCAACAAGGTTGCTGAGGATCTTCGAAAACAGTGGCCCGTGTACATTTCTGGATTTTTCAAGTTCAGGTACCCAGCAATGTTAGACGGTATTTTACCAAATGTATTAATACCAACGCTTGTGCATTTTCCGTTTCTATAAAATAGAAAAAAGCGTTTGTATGTGGCGTTCACCGGTCGCGCAGCCACGTAGCTCTGTACAGTTTTATGTAGCTAGGTTTGTTCTTATCTGGGTCACAAATTAAAAATTTTCTCGGTTTATTGGTTTTGGTAGATGGTATGGTGATTACCAGAATATCTTTTTTATCTGCAATATCTTCGGTCGTCATCTTCATAAACTCCTCACGTCGACAAGCACTTGCTATACCAAAAATTGTAGTTATTTTCATTATGAGATAGACGTTTTCTGGAGCATTAAAAATAACATTTCCTACATCTTGTTCCAAAACTTTCGATTTTTTTGGTTTGTAGTTATCGTTGGCTCTATTTAAATAGGATGTGAGTTTATGATATTTGCTTATATGAACGTCCTTCTCAAGTTTTATGATTAATTTTAGCATTGAATATTTCGACCATAGCGTTGATGGAGATATGTACTTGATAATATATGAAAATATGATAGCAATACCTCTTCCTTTATTGTGGATAATTTTTTTTTATTGCACCAAGACTCGAACAAACTGAACTCTTTTCTGTAACGTTCTTTAGATTTTTCTGGAATCAGAGTACTATTTGCTGCGTTGATGGCCTCTATGATGTCTTCTGAAAAACCTTCTCCTTCAAACTGTTCTTCGCCATCCATTTTAACACAAAAACTTGCAAAAATGATGAAACTGAAGAAAGGCTACAGTTGTTGATTGTCAATGTTTGATTGTTTGACAGTTGCGGAGGTATAAAACAATATTTACCACCTGCTCCAGAACGGGGTGATGTGTATTTGATATTTTAATCACAACCTGTATCTAATTACTGTAATATATACTAGGGGTGTCAAATTAGTAGAACATTTTATATAAATTCTGTCACAATTTCAAAAATCGTGCGGAAAAGTTGTACTTTCAGCACGATAATATTATATTATAAATACAAATGTCTCCAAATCGGTATGTATCAAACTACTACACATTTGCCGCTGTTGAGAGTCAAATTCTAGATGCCGATAGTTTGCTCCTGCATATGTAAAATATACTTAGAACTCCCGAGGTCGGAGAAGAAATTTTAGAGCGTGTTGAGGAAAAGAATTTAAATTCTTGGTCGTAGGAATTTTGAGGAAATTGGTTAATAGGATGCAACAAATGCTGCTTCCACGTTACACCTAGCCAGTGCAAGAGTATATATATATACTTATAGAGAACGATCTACGCCTAGTCCCTAGTCGAATTATCAACGAGAACACAAGACATTGTTTTACCGACGAGGAAGGTTTATAAATTACCAGCATGGATCCTAAGATCAATGTGTGAACAGGTAAGATTAACTATTTCATTATTAGTGTTATAAAACCGCCAGCTCCTCGCTTAAATGGTGAACATTATCTGGGACACCTCCAAGAAACTTTGCTAGATTTATTGGACGGTTATTCTTTAGGCATTCGTCAAAATACGTGGTTTACGCTCGACCACGCACCTCACATTTTTCTCTAATTGTCTGTAACTATTTGAACGGGCATTCTAGAAATTGATGGATCGGCAGAGGAAATAATGCTCCTGCAAAATGACCACTCCGTTCATCGGATCTAAATTATGTTTCATATGGATTTTAAAATGTAGGTATGTTATACCCCACAACTAACACCAAAGATGTATAGTGGTGACGAATAGAACAGGCTGTAAACATTTAAAAGGCAGAGACAGAGTTGATGAGAGGAGAGCAGGTGCTAGGTGTATAATCCGGTTTTCCTTGAAATGACAGTTTAATTTTTGCAATGGAGGGTAATTTTTGAATTTTTATAACGTATTCTAGCAACAGAAGAGCCTATAGTAAGTAAAAATAAATAACTACAAAAAAATGAGAAAAAGGTATTCATGACCATACAACGTTCCCAGATTTCGGATAATATTTCTTCATGACTTCTAACGATATTAATTCATACAAAGGCTTCTCGGTCATCTGAATACTTATTAGTAATCATCTTCATTTACAACGAGGTACGTTAATGGTTTCGTGTGAGGTATAAAAACTTTGATTTATTTTTATGTTTTTAACACTCTTCTGATGCAGTTTTCTCATTGATTTTATTATATTTTGATATTTATATAATTTTAGAATACATGGCTTTTTTATGATTTCATTTACAGCTTGAATGATGTCACCTTTTCCCATGATTTGTTTGGAATTTGCTTCAGCTGCCCATAATGATACAATGTCTTATCCATAATGATTAGCATTGCAGATGAAATGCTTTTAACGAGTATGAGCAATTAATTACCACATTCGCTACGGTACTCGCCTACTGCTAATATCGTAACTCTCATGCTCGTGTCTTAATAGCTATTAAATGTGGGTTGCATACGCTATTTTTTATACGACCAGCCAACAATAAAAAATTATTTTTATTTTTTAAGTTTACTAAGTAAATTGTGTAACACTATTTGTTAATTGCTCAACAAACGGTCCATATGTCAGGTTTTGCTCATCCGATTCAACCATAATTATTAAAGGCGTGGATCTATGACTTGACAGTCAGGTGAAGGCGCCACTGAGCTTTTAACTAGGATAATAGATAACCTGCAGCTGATTATCGGTAGGTTCGATAAGCGAAAATGGTAAGTTCAGTAAGCAAAAACGAGAAATACCAGCAACAGATACGATATAGAAAGCACACGACCTACAGTTGTATAAAAGTAAGTTTATTAATCAAAATGATAAACAACGATAATAGATATGATATATGAAAGCAGATTACCCACAGTCATTTAACAGTAAATTTATTAAGCAAAATGATAAACATTGATAATAGTTACGATAAATGTTAGCAGACGACCTACAGTCGTTTAACGGTAAATTCATTAAACCAAACGGGAAATAACGATAATGGAGATAATAAAATGCCATTAAATAAAAAAAGTAGATCCTGCTGGTATCTTGTACATTTGCAGACATAGAAAACATGGGCGTTTTCTGCGGAGCTACGTATCCACAATGTAAATCGTATTACCTCGACAAAAGGCCTCTATCGGGCTAAAGAGAACCGAGAGTTCTCTAGGTCGGCATAGAAAAGGCCGCTGACGGACGTTCAGCCCCAAGGGAGGAAATTCTGTCCCACAGAAGGACACGGACGGTCACGGAAGGTCGTTCGTCTCACAGAAGATCCCTAATTAAATTATAAATTATTTTCTCTATTCAATATAGATACACAAACTTGTTTTTATAGGAAGGGTAGCCACACTAGTCGTTAAATATCTTTATCAGTATCAGACAATATGGCGGATAATTTAAGAAACTACACCTTACCGTATGTTTGCCATTTAATTTCACTACAAAATAAGACCGTAATTGGACCTGATGAGAACTTCACATATTGTAAGCCGGTCGTCTCTAACCTCCTAGACGCTTGAGCGTGTAGGAGAGCGACTCGGAACAGCACTCATCGATACTGGTGGATTGTACTTAGAAGTAAGGTAGCGAGAGTACGGACAACACAAATCGACCAGTAAAAGGGAAAAATCGCACTATCGTATTTTGTAACATTTAAAACGTTATAAATTGCCTATAAACTGTTAAAATTGATAACTTTTAAATATGTCATGATCATCGCTCTCTTTGATATTGACCGAATATTACTGTGATATTGAATTATGGTTGGCTAATGAGCTTCGTAATGATGCTGGAAGTAAATGGTTAATAAATCAATTAAAATATAGGAGTTGAACCAAATTATTATTTAAACTGGACATGGGCAAATTCTGGTCATAACACCAAAAGCTTGGGTTAGTTTGGGTTAGTGACATTGCCAAAGAAAGTAATTTGTACGTGCACTCTCGACGGGGCTCAGAAGTTCTGCAGGTAAGTAAGATTAATAATTATTAAGGCTTGGGGGGCTATTTTTTTTTCTGAAAAAGGAAAGGCTGATAATCTGCCATATTTGCAGTGATGATTGTTTCGTTAATGACGTTTGGTGTTTCGAATCGAAAAAAGCAGGTTATTATCACCAAGAAATGAATGGGGAATCATTTGAGCAATAGTTTTCTAAAACTTCGCGACTTCGCCCCTGCTTGCCGATAATGCCGTAATAATTTTGGATAATAGTCCCGGCAAGTAACTTAGGAAAAGCCCGTATTCAAACTGGCCTAATTTTGAAGAAACTCAAGTTTGATGAAGGAATGATACATATCAGCTCTTAGATAGAATTATTGTAAAACAACATACGTCGCAATACAATAAGTAGGTTGTTGATGAAATAGCTACAAAATTTTATGTAAACATTAGAGACAAATTATAAACAACACGAGCTGTCAAGATAAATGACCAGCACATTTTATTATATAATTACGCAAGCGAAGACTTTGTTTCTCACCTAAACCAGAACCTTGCATGCACATAGGTGCGTAAGGTCTCAACCTGCAACCTTATTTTCTCCCCAAACCCGAGTTTCGCAGCACACAGGTGTGTAGGCAAGGGTGTTACCCACCTGCAGTATTGAAAGTCGAAACTACGATAAATTTGTCAAAGTTCTGAGAAAGATAATTTTCAAAGCAAATCTATCAAGTAGTTACAGTGCAGTGTAAACTCTGTGTGAAAGCCAGCATAAATAAAATACAACACATCTCTTAAAAACTATATTATGAAACAGTGACCAAAAACCTATAAGCAATTCAAAAATATACCTCAATCGAAAAGACATGCGCACCTTAGTAATCGGGTACTGGTATCGCCAAGAGATATTGTTATTGTTGTACCGATGTGCTTTCTTTATTATCTCTTTCCATCTGACCTAGTTCGATCCTTAATCAGAGCTATATAACCTGCACGCCATCCAAGGCGTGGCGTCACGTCATCCAGATCGTAACAGTAGAACTGTATAAAGAACCTCGAACCAACAGAGCAATTACCGATAACCAATACGGCTTTCGCAAAGAGAGATCGACAGGAGATATATTGGCCTATGTCACTCATGTAACAAACCTTTTTTTATAGGAAGGGTAACCACACTAGTAGTTAAACATCTTTATCAGTATCAGAAAATATGGCGGATAATTTAAGAAACTACACCTTGAGGCCATGTATGGAGCAGGGCAATTGAGAACTGTGGAGAATTTGAGCGATTGCGTTGGATATATCGAACGCATTCGATAGAGTTTGGCATAACAGTGTGCTGCGGCCCTGACATCATTATGGCAGAATTAACCATTTCTTCATCCTCGTCAATCAGACTGCTGGATGTCTTGGTCAACCGCAATATGTTCTGGCATGACCACGTTGCTAACACCGCAAAATCAGCCTCGCAGAAGCTTGGTGCGCTATTCCGTAATGAAAAACTGTATACACCGTAGCAGCAGTTCTTGCTTTACAAAACGCAATAAGACCGTGCCTAGAATATTGCTCGTACATCTGAGGTGCCGCACCTAAGAATAGCTTAAATTGCGGGCTCCATTCAGAAGAGAGCTGTGCGTTTCGTCGGCGACCGGAGCTGACCCGGGATTTTTAAGTCTGGAATACCGCAGACATGTGGCTGAGATATCCCTGTCTTATAGATATGTTCTCAGGATTTGGCCCGCCTCATCCCGCCCTCAGCAGCGCCTATCAGACAGTCACGACAGATGGCAGGGGCGCTCATCGTACACTCTGGAAACATCTGGAACATTATTTTACAAGCACCCGTTTGTCTGGCGCACTGCAGCACTGTGGAACTCACTGCCAGAACATCTGTTTCCCCCTAATTATAACTTACAGCTATTCAACATCTTCGCACATACACCGCTCGTCGAGTGCCATAAGATCTCCTTTTAGTGTGTGTGCCACACACAAAAAGATCCAACCACTGGTATCCAACAAAGCAGGTAAAACGATATTCCTAAAATGAAAAAAAAAGGTTTATCAACCTAATCTCATAAAAAAATATAATGAAAACATGGATGGAGTAGATCGTGCAGATGAAAATACTAGCAACTATAGGGTATCAATCCTTGGTAAAAAAATGGTATTTTCCCATAATAAGCCAAATGGATTTGACAGTAAAAAACATCTGACAAATGCATATTAGACACTCTTGAATCCTTCAAAAAGGCGATGTGGAAAGGGCCCACTAGACCCTCAGTAATATTGTATGATCACTAGAGCTATGACGGGATGAATCATCTTATTATCTATAAAAATGCTCCAACACGTACTCTGTGTCACAAAAAATGTAAATTTTGTTGCGTGAAGTGTAGTGCTGCACTGCATCCAAAATAATGTTTTTATGACTATCATGCGAACTAGACGTGTAAATTTTTTTGCTTTGTTTTTTGTAATTAATAAGAATAATAATTTTCAAGTTTGTAATTTTATTTGCGTTTTTGATTTTCTGTTGTCCATAGACACTGATTATGCCACTGGCCTTTTAAAATGGCACCCTTTTTTGAAATAAATACACTATTTTTAACAAAATGTCTTCCAAACTTCTAACGTTGCAACTGCAAATGTTACTAAACACAGTAATGGGATTTTCGCCTTTTACTGGTTGATTTGTGTTATCGATATTCTGGCTACCTTACTTCTCGCGACCTTACTCCGGGTGTCCCAACCTGCTCGATAAATACATCCGTTTAGTGAGCCACTTGACAGATGTGGTGTATACTCTTTTCAAAGAGAAATCTCAGGCCTTCTCGTCTGGACAATCCACGCATTTAGACAGAGAAAAGCAACCAATTTTGTGGTTATATTTAACCATCCGGTCTAATTATTGTCTGCTTTCAAAGTGAAAATATTCGGCAAACATACTGTTTAGTTTAGTTTCCGGAATTATCCGCGATATCCTTTAATGCCGATATTTGATGACTAGTGTGGTTACCCTTCTTAGAAAAAAAGTTTGTTACATGCTAGTGTGTATCTTGAAAAGCGAACATTTTTTATAATTTGATTAGTGACCTTCCGTGGGGCAAAATACTTCTTTTGATGCTAACCCAGCTAATCCCGCCGTCAGTTAGCCCTATCGAGGCCTTTTTGTCAGGGTGACACAGCCACATGGTGGAAACGTACTTACAGGAAGCGCGAGTGTCTACAACTCTACCAGAGACAAGTAAATCGATTTTAATGTAAGGGTAGGCAACTAGTAATACTTATAGAATAGTACTTTCGCGCCTTCATTGCCATTGGTGGTTGTATATTTGCAATACCCTATTATCATTGGTAGCTAGACATTATAACATAAACAACCTGCAGATTCCTTTTAGTTCTAGAGAGTTCTGTAAATGTAGTGATGGGAGACGCTGTTACTAAATCATATGAAACTATCTCGTATATGTTTAATTTATTATAAGTTCGCCCTAGTTATAAAACATTTAATTTATTTAAGGGCCTTAATTACCGTATATTTCTTACCGTTATATATCCTTTTGATTATTGGATTTGTAGCTAGATGACTGTTGATTATTTTCCTAAATTACTGTTGTATATCCTTTTCATTAATGGATTTGTAGATAGATGACTGTCGATCATTTGCCTTAATTACCGTATGTTTCTTACCTTATCCTTGTACTTTTTGATTAATGGATTTATAGTTTAGCGACAGCAGTTCGTTTGCTGTTTATATCATGTATAGGATCATTATTTCTCATTTTCGTTTATAAATAATTACCGTACTAGTTTACTAACTTACCGATAATTGACCTAACATTACCTCAGATCGAATCCGATCTCGCTATTATTGTAATTTGCTTGAAAAATTACTAGTTTCTTTATTATCATACCTGATATCGTCTCGAATGCCTAACAATAGGACTGTAATTAGTTGACTTAACGTTTTTGTACTGCGTACATTTAACTTAATGGTTTGCTATTACTGATGTCATTAATTACTAGCATCATTTGTTTTATTAACTTGCTGATAACTGACTTTAGTTCAACAATAATCTCATGCCGATCCATTATCTCTAACATCCTAATTTAATTTCATAAGTCACATATTTACTTGCCGCACTTGTTTTATTAATTTGCTGATAACTAACTTTAGTTCAACTATGACTATAATCTCATACCGATCCATTTTCTCTAATAACATAAGGTAATATTGTAAATCACATAATTACTTGCCTCATTTGTTTTATTAACTTGCTGATAGCTGACTTTAGTTCAACCATTGTCTTTATAAGAAGAAAGTCGTTCAACGGGGCCTGTGGAGAGGTGCTGCCCCCAGTGGCTGGCACCAAAAACAGTATTTATGAATGAAAACACGTGCAATGTTTACCCTACATACGAAAAGGAAGGGGTAGAAAGGGGAATACAATATTATATTCGCGGAGCCGTAGATTTCCAAGAAATGATCTTCAGCCAAGGCTAAGTGGCTAGAACCGGTTTTATCAGTTTAATTTTAACACACAAAATGAAATTTCCAATACTGCTTCCCCAATCTTGACTTTTCAATTGAATTTATTTTATGTTTGAGAAAATGGTTTTTAGCATTTTTAACACATTGATTTTTGTGTCAATTTCTTTACTAGTTTCTATTATTCATATAGGCCTAATTGAATTGATGCAGTAGTCGAAGAAAATAGATTTGCATATGCCATTAAAAAATGGGAAAATAATGAACAATAATAAAATCCTAT
>JAEQML010080370.1:0-11613 GCA_016904865.1 Pissodes strobi | reverse complement strand
TAAAAACAAATTTTATTTACTTCACTTAAATACTACTTTACAATTTATATCGTTATTTCATATAATTTATGATACGCGACGTAATTTATTTCTTACTAACTAACACAAGTGCAATATTGTCCTTTTATAAGCTATGTACTGTAGTGTCAGCGTTGTTCCCACGTTTGTGCTTACTGCTGACATTGCTTCGTAGAATTATTGGGTCGAGTTGCTATTGCGTAACCTGATACACGTGTGACGGTCATACAGGCCATATGAAGGTGGTTGAAATCGCATATAACAACTCCCTCTTCTGGTGAAAAGTCGGTGCCATGCAGTGACTTTTAAATTCTGTTTTGAAGTTCCGTTTCTTCTTCTATGGAGACTTCGGGTCGAATCTGGGTTTTCTTCTTGATAGAATATTGCTGAACTTGATCCCTGTCGGTTTCCTATTTAGTGGCCTTGGTACTGGGGGTAAGTCGTTATCGGGGCTACTCATGGTGATCATGGGTGTTCTTCTACGCCGACACTTGCACAGGATGTAGGCAGTAATTAAGATAACGATCAAGACTATCGTCGTTATGGCAAACCAGGACAGATGCTTATTGAGGAAGGGTTGGTTGATAATCTTGTCCAGTTCTTCTGAGTACTGATCTAGCTTATGTTGTGCAATATTGAGGTCATCTACATCGATTTTGTTGAGTTTTAAGGGTTTAATGTCTGGCATTACTGTTTTTTTTTGGCAGATGTTAGCAGTATTTGTAGGGGATTTCGATGGGAAAACTCCTGTAGTTGACATTTTGGTAGACGTCAACTATTCGTTTAGCGTGTACCCTAGTACTTCCTACGAACGCGTTGCAATCAGGTTGGAGTCGCAGGATGGTGTTAACCTGGACAATTTTCGTGGAGGTTTCTTTTCCATCACATTTGATAGTGATTGGTAGTGGGTCGGACACTGCAATCAGCTAGAGGTTTTGATCGATTTGTTGGACGTTATATCCCTTTGCAATAAGCAGGTTGCTTTGGCAGGTTCGTGGCAGCATGTGGCTGGATTGCTTCAGGAGTTGAGCTTCGCAGATAGAGTCGCTGTCGATTGGGTGTAGCAGGATCTCGGAACAGATCTTCTGGCTTTGTCCAAGCGGTTTACAATTTTCTAAGCTTTGTAGTGAAACGTATAGCATCGAATCATCATCTCGCGCAATGTATTTTCGAGTACTAGAAATGATATGATGAAAACCTGTTCGATTATCTGATATCGGAATTGGGTATAAGTAAAATACATCGTATAGATTTCCGGTTCTACTAAAGGGATTTTAAGAACGAATAATAACTTCGAATCAGACTGATACGCTTCTAGTTCTATAATGTCAATATATTTGGCTAAACTAGAAGAGTAAACAGGCAGCCGTAAGTTATTTTTGTTTCAAGAATGAGATATTTGTTTTAGAGACTAGATCAGATCTAGTGGAGTAATGATTGAGCTATGTAGTATTTTTAAACGTGCAAAAGTTATGGCATTTAGAATATTATTTAGAAAGTTCTCTATATAGGCGTAACTTTCCATTAGAGATTCAGAGAGGTCTAAGATCCCTATTTTTGCACTATAGAAAGCAAGTTCGTCAGATATGTCCATGATTGATTTTTGAATGCTATCTATGTCCTTATTAAAGGTTTCCTCATCTATTTGTAGCTTTTGTATGGTAGTATTAAAGCTTTTAATTACTGAGGTTGTTACAAATATTTGATTTTTCATATGGCTTTTGATTTGTCGTTCGTCGCGCGTAATTTTCTCGATGCAATCGCTAAAATACTCGCCATCTGAGGCATCGAGATTACCAGTGATTGTTTTCCAAACAGTCCCGACGCCATTAAGGAATCCGCGACTTCTCCTAAAGACATAGTTCTGTGTGTCAGCAATGACCTCTCTGTATTTTAGATTTACCGAATCAGATATTTGTCCGAGGAGGCTGACATGCGTTTGAACTTGTCCTCTAAAAGATATCATCCGGGGAGATTCTACAGCAATGAATGTATCTAGTAGACCGTTCAAGATTTTATCATTCTTAGAAATTGCATTTTTAATAGGTATAAGTTATTTGTAAACAAGGAGCGTCCATTTGTTATTTGATATTTTAATTGTTCCTTCTTCATGGAGGAATTCCCACAGTGTTGCTTATGGGCGTTATTGAGAATTGGGAGAGGGTAACTGCGAAAAGTCCCCAAAATCTGGAAAGAACAACATTTATTCAGAATAAGGTTTTAATCTATCAAAGTTTATTTTGGTAGATTGATTTGTCTGGGGATTAAGCAGATTTGCAGAATTTTGGAATATTTCGGTTATTTCAAATGGGCCATTAAATTGGTTTTCGGCTTTTGTCTTAATTTGAGATTCCCTTACATAGACATTATCGCTTACTTTGTACTCGTAAGGATTTTTGGACTCTGTTTGGTCGAATCTAATTTTTGATTTTTCTTTTTGGGCTTCGGTCTTTTGTCGTGCGACTTTATAATAATGTTCCATGCAGTTATTTAGATCCATGACGTATTTTGAAATTAGGTCTTTTTGATTATATAGCGTTTCAGGGGGCCTACTTGACGTGTGCTCGAAAATTAATTCGTAAGGAGTGAAACCATGAGTTTTATTTATCGTATGCGTTATAGCAAATGACAGCATATGGCAAAACATTGAAAGGGTGTTCGTCAGGGTTTTCAGCAATGTTAGCTCGGATCATTTCTGAAAGTGTAGCATGGAATCTTTCCAGTGATCCATTTGATTGTGGGTGGTTAACGCTTGAAAATGATAATTTTATATCAAAAAGATACCAAAGGTCTTTCATGAGCGTGTTGTTGAACTCACGGCCATAATCACAATGGATTCGTAACGGAGTACCGAATGCTGAAAAAATACCAAGAGCGTGTTAACGACTGATTTCGCTGTTTTATCCGATAGAGGATACGCTTGCGTAAATTTGGTTAGTTCATCCCTTATCGTAAGTGCGTGGTTTCTAGTGGGGTATTCAAAAATATCTATGTTGATTCTTTCTAATGGTGTTTTCGGTGTTTCTGTTATAACTAGAGGCCTGCTTAGATTTTTTCGGCATATCTTGACCTTTTGACATGTTTCACAGCCTTTTATTAATTTTTCCACGTCCTTGACGAGGTTAGGCCAGTTTCATTTATTCATCTGTGTAAGTTGCTTTTTCCGCGATGATAGTGGTCTAATATTTCGGGTATTTCATCCTCAGTTGGGGTTTTGACCAGATCCTGGCAAATTTCAATTTTTATATCTTTGTCGGCCAAGATGAAAGATAGCATTTCTAATATGGGTAGTTCTAAATTATTTTCTACACAATAGATTTTCGAAATGTCGTATTCGTTCTGAGCTTTAAACAAAACGTAGAACAGGTGTTGAGCTACGGTTTCTGGATCAAACGGTAGTGGCACAATAAAATATCTCCGGTTTTTCACAGTTTTACTACTTACGATGTTGATCTCTGTGCTTTTAAATCGTGATTTTCTTCAAATATATCATCGATTATCTTGTGGTGTACTGCCCTCATAAGAAAAAAGGCGGCAAGTGAATTTTTGGACATTTCCTGTTTTTGGTATTTTTGTGTTCTCCCGGATGTCCTCTATTTAAAAAAAATATATTTTGAAGCCAGAGAAATATTTTTTTGTTCAAAAATTTAAAATTAAGTTAGCAGTAAGTGTGCTACGTAATCCCTTTTCTAAATTAAAAGGCGGTATTCGACAAAATCTAAATAAAAAGGCGGCATTTCGTTAGTTACTTCTTTTTTCTTAGAAATTGTTTAAAATGTATGCATAAGTATCACAGCTAAAAGGCGGCAATTGAACATGACTAAGAAAAGAAGCGGCAACGCTTAGTTTGCTCCCACTTTTATTTATTTGAACAGCCAGAACGTCATAAAAATGTAAGTTAAAAAGCCGTATCCTCATATCATGCCGCATCAAATTTTAATGATTTATATTTAGCTAGTATATTGTTTTTTACTGATTTTATTACATGTACCTGTAATGTAGCTTAATTTTAGATTAATTATTAGAAACTTAAGTCACCAAGACTAATAATTTTAAAATTTTATTGTTTTATATTTAGGGGTCTAAAGTGTATACATTTACCCATTACATCAAATAAAAAAATCCTTTTTTTGTAATACAACTCGTTTAGTCCTGTAAATATATTTTTCTATTACCGTGCGTAAAATACTAACTTTACGCACTATCTAAGATTCGTAAAATAGGCCTTTTTAATGTGCAGTGCGTAAAATAAGTTTATTTTACGCACTAGTAAAGTAGATCTGACATCTTTTTTGACATTAAGGCAGTTCGTAAAACAATATTTTTTACGTACTAGTGCGTAAAATAATTTGTTTTACGCACTAGTACGTAAAGTAATTTAATAATATTTCTGTTTTTTCATATATTTTTTGGTAGTAGAAAAAATTTTGTATGCTACTCATGTGTAAAGTACCCTTTTTTATTCATGGGATTGTTCCCATTCATAAAAAAAGGTTCACTTTACACACTTGTTGCATAAATTACTATTTTGTATAATGTAAATCATATTAGTTTTAATAGAATAGCTGCACCGATACCCAACAGAAACAGTCTACGAAAACCACTCTTATAAATATTATACTAGCAAAACTATTAAAAACTTAAAAATATATATTTTATTAAGCTTTGTAATGAAAAAAATATTAAATTTTATTATAATGAATGTGCTTGTTTTACAATTAAAAAAAGTTTTTCTTGCCATTAGAGACAATGGCGGCACTTCAGAGAAGTCGTACTTAAAAGGCGGTAAGTGAGCTGATTTTTGTTAGTTGCCGTCTTTTTACTTACAAATACGCAAGTATCACTGATAAAGTTAGTGGTAAGAAGGCAGTAATAAACATATTTCTTAAAAAAACTCAGTAAATATCGGGATTGCTCTTTGAATAAACATATTCTTATTTATTCTACCAACGAAAAACCAAAAATTCGCATAAATTATTACCAAATCTGTTAAATAAGTGAAAACATGTTTCGACGTTTTTCTCGAAACCATACTTTTCAGACTTGCCGCCTTTTAATTTAGGACGGCAGTGTAATTCT
Organism: Pissodes strobi; assembly: GCA_016904865.1. Classification (NCBI taxonomy): domain Eukaryota; kingdom Metazoa; phylum Arthropoda; class Insecta; order Coleoptera; family Curculionidae; genus Pissodes; species Pissodes strobi. Next base: position 6,516 of record JAEQML010080370.1, on the reverse strand, counting down.
TGTAGTTTATTTTGCCAAAAAAACGTGACTATTTCCTTGTGGGATTTGTCCAGTAGCTGCGAGTTTGAAATTGTCACTTTTGAATAGTCTATTAAGGATCTGGTTTTGTATAGATCCGCAAACTTGTTAAAGGCTTCTTGTATGCGCTCGACGTTTTCTTCGAGGTGGTCAGCATCCTCTGAGTCGACCGTTTCGTCATCAACGATCTGGATTTCTCCATCGTTTGATGCGAAAATCCAGATTTTGGATTGAAGGTTTGCACATTCCTGGAAGTGGTTTATTTTTATCCTGGATAATGCATCCGCGTTTTTGTTTATTTTACCGGGCATGTGTTCTATCTTGTAGTAATATTCCTCGAGCTTCAGGCGCCATCTGGCTAGCCTGCTACCTGGGTCTTTGATCGAGAAAAGCCATGTTAGGGGTCGGTGATCGGTGATCAGCGTGAATTTTCTACCGAAGAGGTAGGGGCGAAAATGCTTGATGGCCCAGACAATGGCAAGCAATTCTCGTTCAATGGTGGAATACTTGGTTTCTGCACTACAAAGGGTTCTGGACGCGAATGCTATCGGGAGGTCTTTACCTACGGGTCCTTGCGAAAGGACTGCACCGATTGCAAATGCGCTTGCGTCGGTGGTGAGGAGAAAGGGCTCTTCGAAATTTGGATAAATCAAGATGGGGTCAGAGATTAGGGCTTGTTTAGGTTCGTTAAAGGATGATCTACATTCGGAGTCAAAAACAAAGTTGGCGTCCTTTTGAAGGAGTTTTGTAAGAGGTTTTGAAGTTTTTGCGAAATTTGGAATAAAGCGGCGGTAATATCCCGCGAGTCCAAGGAATGACTTGATTTCTTTTTGAGTTTTAGGTTCCGGGAATTGTTGAATGCAATCTACTTTGGATGGGTTTGGTTTTACGTCATCTTTGGTGACAAGGTGTCCTACGTACGCAACCTCTTTGCGTAAAAATTCACACTTGTCTGGTTGTATTTTTAGATTTGCTTTGCGAAGTCGTTTGAATACCTCTTTAAGTCGGTCCATGTGTCCGTGAATAGTGGGCGAATAGATTATAATGTCGTCCATATAAACCAGACAGCGTTCGTTTTGAATGCCTAACAGAATGTTGTCCATGACGCGTTGGAAGGTGGACGGGGAATTCTTCAAGCCAAATGGCATACGAACGAATTCGTTATGACCATTCTCAACTGAAAACGCGGTTTTTGAGATATCATTAGGCTCAATCTCGATCTGATGAAAGCCTGACTCGAGATCTAAGGTTGAGAAATATTGACACTTTCCAAGCTGGTCCAGAAGGTCAGATATGTTAGGAAGAGGGTATTTATCGTCCACGGTAACTTCATTTAATTTCCTATAGTCGATTACTACGCGTCACTTTTGCCTGCCTGAGGCATCGAGTTTTTTGGGTACGACCCAAACAGGGGATGATCAAGGTGACACAGAGGGGCGTATAATACCTTGATCTAACATTTTTCCTATGTGCTGTTTAACCTCTTCTTTGTGAACCTGAGGGTACCTATAGGATTTTGTAAATATAGGCCTGGCATTATTTGCTTCTATCCCGTGTTTAATTTCATTAGTAAAGGTTAATTTGTCCCCTTCTATATAAAATATGTCCGCGTATTCTAGACAAAATCCCGTTATAGCTTGCTTTTCTTCGGGGTTCAACTGTTCGGTTCTTAAATCATTTTTTATAATTTGTATTTTATATATTGGTTCAACATTATAATTTTCACGAGCGTTCATGTTTAAGACAGGTTCCGTAGTCTCTAATAGGTCAATGAAAAGTTCAGAAAAATGTATAGTTTTAGGCGTTACATTAGCGTTGATAATAGATGTTAAGAATTCACCGCTTTCATTCACCCTAACAAGAGCGTGTGGTAACCTAACTTTGCCCTTTTCTTGAGCGAGCAGAACAGCATCCCTATTTGCTAAGTCGCATTTTAGTTTAAATATTTGTTCTGTACGGCCGTCGATATGAGTTCTATTACGAGATTTTATTTCAATGTTTTCAACTTTTTTATTAAAATGCAATGAGATCGTTTTGAAATTCGTTGTTAATTGCTTCGCCTTAAGGTCAATTATGCATTCGTGATGTTCTAAGAAATCGAGGCCTAAAATGCCGTCAAATTCTATGTTTAGGTTATAAATTAAAACTTTATGGGGATTTCCAGCAATAAATGGTACAAGGGTGGATTCTGTTATATGTAATTTTTCGTCTGTAATTCCTTGTATGGTTACATTTTCCTGAGATCTTTGGGGGAAGTTTTGAACAGTTTTTTCTTTGAAAATAGATATGCCTGCTCCAGTATCGATGAGGAGTTTGAATTTATTTGATGCATCCTTGATGTAATATAGATTTTTAAGCGGTAACTGTAAGCAGAAGGTTTAAAGGAAATTCTGTTCGGGAAAATTCAGGTTGGGGCTCATGTCGTCGAGGTTCAAGGTCTGAATTTTGTTTTCTGTTTCCAACAAGGTTTCCACAGTTTGAGTGGTGTTGTTCGGAGGGTGGTTTTGGTTTGGAAGTGCAAGAAAATTTTGGTATTCTTCACTCTCGATAGGTGGCAATTAATATTCATTGAGGCTTTGGTCGTTGTCGCCGTAGTACCCAAGATAGTCTTGGCTATTCTCAGTGTAATAACTATAGTAGTTATTATCGTCATATTGTTGGGAGTCGTCGTCGTAAGTTGGAGTGTTGTAATTCATATGGTGGGCTCGGTGTTGAATGAAAGTTTGGGTTTCTTTGAATCACGGTAGGCCTAAATTGATTTGAGTTTTGTTGGAGAAAGGTATTAGGTCTCGGGTTGTTTTGAGATGAGTGAAAACCATTTGTTGGTTGACTTTACGATTATGATGTTGGCCTCTGAAAATTTGAATTATTTTGTGGGTAGTTGGATCTTTGCATTTGTTGGGAACGGCATTCGATTGCTAAGTGTCCCAACCGTCCACAAAAAAAACATTTTGAGTTTGAAGTGGAGGTCTCCTAATGGGTAGAGGAGATTTTGAGGTTATTGCTTTACTATTAATTTTCTGGGTCTCAAAATATGAGAGTTGGAGTTCTCGCCTAATTCGAGCGTGTGCATGAAGCAAATCGTTTGGATTTCCAGCGCCAATTATTGGACCGAGGCGCGGTTCTAATCCTGTTAGGAGGGTATTTAAAGCCATTGTATACCATTTATGGTCGGCATTGAGATTAGAGGATTTTTGGATGCTTGCGTGCATTTTTGCATTAAGGACTTGCTCACGGTTAAAGAATGTAAGGGAAGATTCGCTGGATAATTGTTTAAGACGTTGAAGATCTTGAATTAGAGACGAAAGATCTCTGGAATCTCCAAAATGTAAGTTTAGAAGTTGTTTAATTTCAGAATAGGCAGGTGGATTTCTAGAATTGACAAGTTGAGCAGCTCTGCCTCTCAATTTATTTTTGATATGTATTACTAGTAAAAGCTTTTGGTTGCTTATGGCCATATCGTTCGCACAATCACAGGCGTTAAGAAAAGTACCCAACGAGATCTGATCTCCGTCAAATTCTGGGATAATTGAAAAAAAATTTGAGAGCTTATAAGGCTCAATTTGGGCCTCTGTATTGACAGCATTGGTTTGCGAACGTGTTTCTGTCATTTTTCGAAATATTAAATAAAATATATCAATAAATTGCTAATTTTAAAGTATAGTGTATAAGATGCAAGGTTAAAATGCAGATATTCGAACAGATAATATCAACAAATCACTTTTAAATGAGTGCACAAATTGAACAGAAAAATAAACGTGATGATTCGATATAACTTACGATAATACTTGTAGAAGCATGAGTTGTCTTGTTCTCTTTGACTAGAGCAGCTAGGGGTTTCACTGGGTATTTCTTCCGTTGCTGTCGCTGAGTTAGGACGTCTCGGTTCTTTGGGAATTGCGGTTCTTTTTTGTTGAGGGATTGAGATCCGCCGTCTACAGTTGAATTGTTCCTATTCTGTTGACGTTGACGAATCTACCGACTGCGCCAGTTGTTAAACAGTGAGATTTTGAATTCACTTTTTAAAAACAATTTTTATTTACTTCGCTTAGATACTACTTTACAATTTATATCGTTATTTTATATAATTTATGATACGCGACGTAATTTATTTCTTACTAACTAACACTAGTGCAATATTGTCCTTTTATAACCTATGTACTGCATTATCAGCGTTGTTCCCACGTTTGTGCTTACTGCTGACATTGCTTCGTAGAATTATTGGGTCGAGTTGCTATTGCGTAACCTGATACACGTGTGACGGTCATACAGGTCATATGAAGGTGGTTGAAATCCGTATCCGCATGGGATATCTTATTGAAAACTACGATACGGACATGAAGGTCATTTTGCTTTACGTCAAACCGTTTAAGATTCTACAGGGATATAAATGAACCAAAATGTCACTTTTGAACGTCAATATTTTGAAAGCAGTTGAATTTAGGTATATGATATGCTTCACGAAATATGCTTGGAATATTCCATATATTCCTAAACTGAAATAATATAAAGTGAAATAACAAAGACTGGACATTAGTTACCATGAGTAAACATCACAACGTAATTTTTTTAAAAGAATGTAAATTTTGTCGAATTTTGAATCAACACCAAAGAGTTTCTAATGGGCCACTGACCATGAAAAACTTTGTATAATTATTAGTATCGCTGATCAAGGAAAGAACTTTTCTTCACCTGCGACAAAGACTTTTTTTTAATCAAAGGGTATAGAGCAGTGGACACTCAAGATGTTGCCAATGTCGTTGGACTTGACCTTTAGGTATAAATCTATATTTGTGATGTTTTTTTAATAATGTTTAATGTTCCAATTTTTTCATATTATTCAATGCATGCCATTAATTAATATTAAATATTAAGTATTTTTTACAAGAATGCGTTTTTAAGTTAGTGTTGTTGCATAGTATTTAATATGCCAATAAAGAAAAAATAAATATTAGAATGCATTTTATAGCATTGTGGGTGTTTTGGCAACTTAATTCTACTTATGTAGATTATTTTATTATGTGTCTAGAGTTTCAGGTTGTTTTGATGAATGGCACTGATGATGACAAGGTATATCTAAATTGTAAATCTACAATCTCTATTTGATAACGGTATCATCAGAAATTCTAAGCCTCATTTTACTTTTGGTTAAAAGTTATTTATAAAATATATATAAGGCATACAAAAAGTATTATGCCGTTTTAGGCCAGGTTCCCTTAATCATTAAAATTCTATCAAAGACTATATGTAAAATATTCAGCTTGCAGTTTGTACTGGTACTAGTTTTTTTTTTTATTTATTTGTAGTAATTCGGGTAATATCAAAGTTATTAAAATAATTATTTTCTTTTATATAAATGGTTATGTGCTACATTAAGTAATAACTGCCCTATGAGTTATGAAGTTATATGTTCATACCTCATAACAATCTCTATTTTTTACCTGAGGTAGAGCATGTTATTTATTTATTTATATATATACATTGCAAATTTTACCGAAAAAATCTCGTGGTGTTTATTATAAGGAGTTCAATGCATTTGAAGGCTAGATAAAAGTTAAGCACGCTAATGAACTTATTGCTTTCATGAACTTATGGCATCATCGTTGTAGACCAAGTATTCAATGCTTCAGTCAACCCTCCAGCTTTACAAAAACGTTGACTCTCTGACTTTTCGAAACTTCTAAGCGTTTTTGAAAGAAGCACCTGACGACGCTCCTGAAAACAACTCTAATTATGTGGATTGCGGGAGCTTGCAGATGTGATGAACTTGAGTGTGGAAAACATTCAAGATAACGATTTCTGTTTGCGTGTAATTATAGTTGAAACAAAGAGTAAGACATCTCGTCACAATAATGCAGAAAGGATTTACGGAAAATTACATATCTTTAAGACCAAAATATACTTGCATATATCGACAAGACGAGAGAAAGCGAGACAAGACGAGAGATGCTTTCATCTCATTTCGACGACATAACTAGTGATAAACTTAAAAGTACCGAATTGCGCAAATGATTTAAATATTTTGCAATTATTTAAGCTTTGCTGGACCCCCTTATACAGGCAACAGCAAAATTTAAAAATATTTTTAAGTTCAATGATTTATAATGTTTTTGTGAATCTGTGTATTACAGTTACTACGCCGCCGGACCCGGATGAACCATGTACGGATGGAGATACGACCTCTTTTGACAATTGCAACACCTGTGCTTGTGTGGGAAATCGATGGGGCTGCACTCGTAAGCTCTGCAAAAAATTGAGTAGGTCTTTCAATATTAAATATATTACCTAGATCTGTCAAGTAATTTTCTTATTAATTAGGAAACTTTCATAATTTAGAAAATGATATAAGTATTCAATAAATTTCCTTCTTAAAAAACATCTCTATCCTAAACGACTGAATATTATTTCACCATCCACTGAATTGCAATTCAGTATAAATCGTGAAAATAATTTTGGATGCAATACCACGCCATACGTTACTATATACAAGCTCATCAT
>JAEQML010080369.1:0-11614 GCA_016904865.1 Pissodes strobi | reverse complement strand
TCGCGATATCTCCGAGTTAAAGGGACGAGGTCATTGAAACGGCTGGCGAAAGATCAAAGAAAATTCGCCGGCTGTCTTCTCTTTACATTATATACTCTTTGCTTTGGTCGGAAAAAAACCCTTAAGATAAAATTAAAAGAAAAACATGGCAGCCATGTAGTAATAACCTCAATAAAAGGAAAAGTTTCCGTATTATGTCTTAAATCTAAATATGATAAGCTCCTTACAGATAAATATAGTTGTATTATTGACTTAAATAATGTGGAAGAACGAAGGAAAATCGTGTTCATGGCTGCAAACATTATCAAGGAGGATATTAGGGGAATGGTTTGTAATGTTATGGAATATTCGTCTTTATTCTATTAAAGATAGAGGAGAGAGGAGACTCGTCAGTTCCGGCAACTTTGCATACGTTTTTTGAAACATTGGTAATTTCAGACAAGAGAAGTGGAAAAGAACAGTATAAAAAAAGAATAAAGGTAATAGAAAATATGATTATTTCCTTAATTCGAGTAAAATCCTTTTTGTCCCCTGTTATGATGGGAATAGGAGTTCATTTACACAGGAAATGTGGATCTAGGTATTTAATTGACCTACTTTTTGCACTTGGCATTTCTATTTCATACAAAGAATGTTTAAATTTTGAAAATTTGGCTGTTGTCAATCAGACCCAAATGGTAAATAGTGACAGTTTTATTAAATTTGTATTTATTTTGATAATGCCGATATAAATGTTAGAACTTTGTCCTTATTTCAAGATCAATCTGCATCAAAAGATGAACTATTTGACATTGTCTTTCAATGCATTTTAAAATAGTATGGGGCTAACAAAGTGCAGAAATTAAATGACTACCGGTAGATTATGTATAATAAATTAACAAGCAGACAAAAACTTGGTGCACATTTTGATTTCGCAGTACTACCACCTACCGAAAAGGCAGCTAAGGAGCATATTTTAAGGGTTTACGTTCAGGTAAAAATTAGTTTAAAACTAATTTTAAAATATAAACCACTAATTTCTTTCTTTAAGGTGCAAGAATGGTTAGGCCGAATTGGGGATGGAAAAACGATAAAGGAAAGTTGTACCCTGTTAAAACAACAGATGATGTGGCCCCAAGCGACATTTTGAAGCAGATATTTTGCAATTGCAAAACTCTTTGCGATAGAGGGTGCTCATGTAGCTAAGTTTAAGATGCTCGTCCAAGTGTGGCAATTGTTATGGAATTTCTTGCAAGAACAATTCCATAAAAGAAATTGAAGAAATGGGGGAAATGGACGAAAGTACTGATAATTTATTTGAAGTTTGAACGTAAATGTAGGTTAGAAATATAACATAAATACACATTGCTAATAAGTATCTTAATATTTTTAGATAAACTCACGGTCATGCAGGACTGTAGAACGTAGAACCCCAATGTTTATTAACACTTTTATTTGTTTGTGTCTTGTTACAAGTTTAACCAGTAGAACATCTTACATTTTTGGTTGTAAGTGTCGGCAAAGCAGTATTAGTGACTTAAATGGAAAAACTAACAAATTTATTTTTGCGACCAAAGTTTTATCGCCATAACTTTTTTTATATTTATTCGATTGAAACAAGTAAAAAACAAAATGTGTGTCTTTTCGTTCTCTACAAAAAAGTATTTTAAATATTTCCCAAAAAAATTACCGTTAACGAGTTACTTTTAAAAAACTAAAAAAACCAAGATGGCGGCCAAGATTTTTCAGGGTTCCCGGAATGGGAGACCTTGGGACTTTTAGTATGTTAATAAGGATGACATGACTTGCTTATAAAAAAAAATTGTAGCTTGTTAAAAAAAAAAATCCCTGCATTTGTCTAGTGGTGCTGGTCTATGAAGGCTAAGAATGCGTTCGAGGTGGCCCTACAGGAATAGCCGCTTCGTACCTCCGAGGTACATTTCCCGCGCCGGGACGGTTTTGCATAAATTATAAAATCTCAAATAAAGGTCTGGACCTGTAATTCTAGGAAAGTATTCCCTACTAGTTACTTAAGGATTATTGCAGGACATAAAATTATATTATTATTCTTTTTTGAGAAATCAACTTAAATATTATGCGTGTATCTGTCAGATACATATGCGACTAATGGAAGGTTAAGAAATGCAAAATTCAAATTCAGCTTGTTAGCACAATCAACCCTCTTTTTAATTTCTGATATTAATCGATCAAATACCGTCATTATTTCTTTAGAAAAGAGTTGAACAGGTTGAAGTGTTCGTGATTCGTCATTACACATTTCATCAAATTGTTTCTTGTATTCCGGAATTCGTTTATTTGGCAGGATAGGCTCAACGCAATTTTTTCAGCAACTTCTCTAGGCTTTTTTATCCAATATTAAATTGAATTTTCTCTTAGTTTTGTAAAATTTTGAGCAGACCATCCATTAAAGCGACTGAATGCGCAAGGATTATCTTCCTTTTGAACTTCGATATTTACTCGATTGATTTGATTTCGTGGAGAATATTTGCCCAAATCGTCAAATTTAGAATAAGTTTATATTTGTTTATAACCAATTAAGAGATGACCTGCCTCGTACTTTGCTTCCGGAGGATGAGAAATTTGCTTAACTTTTTAAAAGGCTACCACTTCTTCTGGCAAATTATTTAACATGGCATTCACAGCGACATGTTTCGCCGACCATCTCGTCTGACTGCTTCCTTTTAAATTGATTTTATCATAATTTTTCATAATATCCCAGCGAGTAGTGGAGCCGGCAAAAAAGCAATACACTTTTTGAATTAGTCCAAATAGGTTCATAGCTTCCTGGCATGATGAGGCAGAATGGACACCTACGAGCTCGACTAGATCATTCCTTTCGGCAATTCTGGCTGGTGATGTGTGTGAAAGAAAATAAAGTTTCATTGATTTCATAGTAGTTGCTGGAAAAACAGTGGCAACTTGTACATTTGTCAACAGATTATAAAAAAATTGACAGTTGATGGTTTAGGTATTGGACAATGTCGTGGGGTCGTGGCCAATCTTATGATAATGGGTCCAATATGGCTGGCACCTATAAAGGAGTACACCTGTCAGTTTCCTTGACAAGGTTGAGGACATTGTGTGATGATGTCGCTAGGGGTTTCGTGGGACCCACGAAAAGAAATACATTTATTGATAGATACAATACAGCATCCATAACAATGTTTGATACAAAACACAGCCGTGGAAGGAGATCGACGAAGGAGTTTCCAAATATAGCTTCATCCTTTCGCATGCACGATGCACGCTAACCGTCCTCAAATGTAAGCGCGTTTCACTTGCCCACTGCACCGTCCGCCGCACCGCGCACGTGCGCGTCTGCCATTTCCGCGAGCAAGCGCAGTTGTTAAAGTACTGGACCGTCCAGTACTTTGCCAATCGTACCATAATTATGGTATGTATCCAAAATTTGGTCCGTCTTGGTGTTTATGTACCATGTACCTATAACACCTATAAAGGTACGCCTGTTGTAACATAATTCTTTCCAAACCAAGTTTACACATGTCGTTTTCATTTAACGGCTCACAAAATCCTGAAACGCTTCTTAGTTTCATCCTTGTTTAAGTAGAGAACTAAACCAATATGCAACTACAAAATGCTCTTTACGATTTTTGGTGCTCTGAAAGCAGCCATTATTCCGCCAACTATTCAGAGATGGGATGATTTTCCGTTCTTTTATTGTACAATACAAACCACACTAAAGAGATAGAGAATTTGATGCCTAGCCCGACGAACAACTCAACGTTAGCCGTGAAACTCTCAAGGCTGACATCGCGTATTATTACAGGCAAGACGGAGATGGAAAACAGCAAGATTTTCTTAGTCTATGTCTGGAGTATTGATGTTTTGCTTTATGTTTTCTTATTTAGTTGTTAATTCACTAGCAATTAGATAATAGAAGTAAATGTAAATGTTTTTTTTAGCCACGAAAGTATATTTATTTGTTGTTGTTGTAGGTAATTTTTTTCCAAAAATTACTTATTTTTTTGATATGGTTAAAAATAAACTGCAATTACCATGTGCAGATAGATTTTTAAGATGTGTTCATTTAGCGTTTTACAGTAATAGAAAAAATTAAGTTAATAACATGAACTTCATAAACTATGTAAACAAAATACCCTTGATCCAGTAATATGAATTGTACCATTACTTTTGTACATGTGCCATAATTTCGAGCCATATGTGCCATAATTCAACGACGGATAGTCGGCAAACTCGACATCTCAGTCCCCCTGGAAGACTGCGAGGATAGTATTATTCCCTAAACCGGGTAAAGACCCGGCACTGACAACGTCATACAGACCTATCTCCCTCCTTAACACACTTGGTAAAGTGACTGAGAAGCTCTTGCTGTCGAGGCTTAGCGGGGCGGCCATGAGGCTCGGTATACTCCCCAAGGAGCAGTTCGGCTTCCGCAGCGGGCACAACACCTGTATGCTGGCTGCGAAAGTCGTACAAGATATTTTCACCGGCTTCAACAAACGGCATTGCACAGCCCTGCTTCTCCTCGACATCGAGAGGGCCTTCGACAGGGTGTGGCACGATGGCCTGCTGCACAAGCTCTACGTGGAGTATGAGTACCCAGTACCCACTACACTTGGCAGCGCTGGTCGGGTCATACCTTGCCGGGCGCTCCTTCTCGGTTAGGGTGGGAGGCGCCGTGTCAACGGTGAGACCGTTCCAGTGTGGTGTTCCACAAGGTACGGTGTTGTCCCCGCAGCTCTTCAACTATTATATCTCTGACTTCCCCCCTCACCCTGTCTCGTCTGCAGCCTTCTATGCAGATGATACAGTCCTATACTCTAGCGCCCCTCAAGCGCAGACCGCTGTCGAGAATCTGAGCAGGTATATGCAACAAGTCCTGACATACTACCAAGTATGGAAAATTAAAATTAATGCCGGGAAAACAGAACTGGGAATTTTTTCCAGAAAAAGAACACATAATGAAGTACAACCAATGCGTATACTTGACACTGAAATAATCGCTAAAGACAGACTAAAATACCTGGGCATAGTATTAGACAGAGGGCTAAGATTCCGAGAACATATGAAACACATAAAAGTTAAGAATAAAACCATAGTGGATATACTTGGGATACTCGTGAGGCGAAATTCCCCGCTTAGCCCCGGAAACAAACTGACACTATACAAAGCTATAACCAGACCGACCATTTTATATGGGGCACCGGTTTGGTGTTCTGTGGCTGAACGACACCTAAGCGCAGTACAAGTGATCCAAAATAGGCACCTGTGGGCTGTCTTCTCGGCGCACTGGCGCACCAGGATACAGGACCTGCATGACTGGGCGGGCATTGAGTACATACGTGAACACATTGACCGCCTAGCATGCAGGTTCTACGACGTGGGAGTGCGCGGCTCCCCAGAAACAGCCCACATAGCCGACGAGCGCCATGACCCAGACCACCGACCACCCCATGGCCCAATACACCGAGGCACTACTCTTTATTATCTAGCACCCAGGCTCCCTCAAAATCAAGATATAAATATATAGTTGTACATAAGTGTAAATTTAAATAGTAAAATTAATTGTAAATATGTTAATAATACATGTATATGCATCCCATCGGTTCCCGAGGGACATAGCCACCCCTAAAACTATCTTATACTCCAAGTCAAAGTAATCGACTATCAGGAGTGCAGAAATGAACATTGGAACCTAAACGGCCAGAGTATATCTGGCGGACTCCGCCCACAAGTGGCAGTGGGTGGAGCCAGCCGGATATAGTTCTTAGGCCAACGCTCTCGGTATAAAGGATGGGCAAACCGGCTCAGGCCAAAGTCATTCCACGTACGCGACAGTGCGCTGTGTTCCCTATACCCTGTGGCGAATTATGGACTACGATTCACGGTACATAATACAATACAATACTTACCTCACCAGGGTGCTACTAAATGCAGCAGCCCACTAAACATATACAATGAATGAATGAATGAGAGAGTGAATGGCGTATGAATGAGTAACCAAAGAAACGAGAAGTGGAGTTTTTTTTTATCAAGTTTTCTCCACAACACTAACACGCAGCTAAAATACCTAAAAATCTGAATACCTTCCACCAACTCACGCATAACACTGAAAGCGTTATTGAAGGGACATATCCCAAAGAATATTATCGATCTTGCAGGTTGCCAAACACGGTCATTAGGTCGGAACATCGACCAGCCCTTGGATAAGCGTTAGTTATATGCAGGGCTGTGTTGCTCAGCGCTGCTTTAAGGAGCCGGAGTATAAAAACACATATTGTATATACATAGCTTAGCGACTGTGAAGTAGGACATATAAATATTGTACAAAAATGAAATAAATGATATTGATTGATTGATTGGACGTCTCAGTGGTCAAAGTTAACAAAGTTGCGTTAATAATGAGTTGTGTATTCGTTTACCAAATTTGAATTTGCCGCCCGGGCCCGAGGAATGGGTCCCGGCTTGCCCCCCCTAGATCCGAGGCTGCTGCCAACACAAAGGACCCCGCACCCGACAAAGAGAGAATTTCGGAACCATGCGATTTTCTTTAAATTTTAATATGTTTTAAGTAGCTGTGGGTATACAAAATAATTTTTAAGATGTAAGTCCAGTGGCGTACATAAAAATATTAGAAATATTTTTCACATTTTTTTATATTTTTATGTACGCCACTGGACTTACATCCTAAAAATTATTTTGTATGCCCACAGATGTTAAATATAGCTCATTTTTAGCTTAAAATGCAAAAAAAAATAAAAATATGTATTGCGATTAGCGTAACTTTGATAGGCCACTGTAGCCAAATGGGGGGCCACCATATTCTAACAAACATTTTTGTGAAGTACTTATCCATACCTACAACATATTAAAATTTAAAGAAAATCGTATCGTTCCGAAATTCTCTCTTTGTCTGGTGCAGGGTCCTTTTCAAGTTTATAAATCCAGTGTCATTTAAAAATGACACTTGTTTGGACAACACTATGTCTTCGTCAGATACTAAATCAAGAGTGACGAGAACGATGTTAGCATATCGATAAAATATACCCATTATCCAATATACAGTGTTATATTTATATTTACCCGTTACACGATCACAATTGTATACAGTGTCCTTTACTTTACAGATTTGCTTATCCACATCAAAAACTAAACCACTTGAACACCGAAAATCAAACACCTCTCCCTCCAAGCACAAGTAATATTTTGCACATTCTTCGGTGCTCCATAGGTAATCCGTTTCTTTTGATGTTGGTACTGGATTTCTATAGAAGCGTCCAGATTCTATACATTTTATTCGCTCGGCATAGGTACCTAAAAACAAACACCTTAAAGAAGTAAGTACTGAAATAGACAAAAATTAAGTACCTCTATGCTACATTATTAATTTATCAATGAGGAAACGAAAAAAAGTAATTATCCTTAAAGGGGAGACTGGCAAGGCGACAGTGGCATGATAGAAAAAAGATGTTATAGTATATTATTTTATATGGAGGAAAAGTAGCTTTTCCTCCAAATAAAATATGCTGTTTTTTCTTCAAATGTCGACAAATTAATGCAAAAACGTCTCTTTTTAATAGTAATAATAATTATTATTAAAGATAACTGGGTTCGCAAGGCGGCTTAGACCCGTGCGGTGTCGGTGAATAGGCTCAGGTTGTTGCTATAGTAATGTAACATAAAGCTGTCAGTGGACACTGTCAACAATAATTATATTTTTAAAATTGCGTCTTGGATTGCATTTTAATTCCGTATTGATAAGCAGTTATTGAGTAAGTTCGATTAAATAATAACCAATTTTTTCCTAAATTAGTGATTTTTACAAATGCAGTCACACATTGAGTGATAAATACAAATTTTAGTTTAATAACTCTTGAGTTGTTGACGCTTATTTTGATGTTTGTTTGTATTGTGTCTATGTTGCTATGGCAACACTTTTACCTCCGCCGACGGAAAAGTGAAAAGTAAAGCTCCGGCGGAGGAAAAACGAAACTTCACTGCCGCCTACACAGTCGAGTAATGACGGATTTACTGACGTTTGAAGAAAAAATTCTTTTTTATTATACTTCTTTGAAAATAACCTTTTTTCATCCATTTTTGCTGTAAAGCAAAGTAGGCATTTCCGGGCCATCAGTGAACGGAACCAGCGCACAGCGGAAAGGTATTTTCGTGCGCGAAACAAAAATACCGAATATATCCCTTTAAGAAAGTCTGTACTGTCAGACATATAAAATGAACCTGTTTTTGTAATTCAACTTTAAATGTTTGAATATTTAGGTAAATCTTTTTAACTAAAAATCATTCGCAAACGCCGTTTGTAAACATTTGCAAACCCTTGCCAACTTATCCCCATCGAACAAACATCTCTACATATAATTTTTTTGAACTTATTTGTCGCAATTTTGTGAATGTTCTGACACTGGGTTGCTAAGAATAATTTGTTATAGCCATGTTTTTGATTAGAAAAACTTGTGCTGCATCTTTAGTAATAATACGTAAATTATTAATCCAAAGGAAGTAAGAAGAAGGCGAAAATGTTGAGTGCCATGTCTTGTGGGCCAAATTAAATTGGATCCTTTTTTTATGATTAATGACTTTTTTTCAAAGGATTTTTTCTCATTTTTGGATATGTTATGGCCTAAGATATTAGATTCAAAAATAACTTTGTAAAGCGGGTCTATTTCAGTGGCGTACATTAAGATTTAAAATTATTATTTTTTAATTTTACAAATTTTAATTAAATTCAAAATTTCTCTACGCCACTGAAGTAGACCCGCTTTGCAAAGTTCTTTTTGATTCTAATATGTTCGGCCATAACATTTTCAAATATGATAAAAATTCCTTTGAAAATAGAGAATCATTAATCATTAAAAAAAGATCCAATTTAATTTGGCCCACAAGACATGGTTTTTCCAAAATTAACGTATAAATTTTAATTTTGTTGTTATTGACCTGGTTTTTTAAAGGTCAAAATCTCGAACCGTTTCAAATCTTTTTTTGCCCATTTTTAAATCTTTATTTCATTTTGCCGATTTTGGCAACGACTTGAAATACACAGCAGGCCCTCTTTACAAAGTTCTTTTTAATCCCAATGCCTTAGACCATACCATATCCAAAAATTAAAATAAAAAAATTATTAAGCATTAAAAAAGGTTCGAATTAAATTTGGCCCACAAGACATGGTTTTCCCAAAATTAAAGTATAAATTTTAATTTTGTTGGTATTGACCTGGTTCTTTAATGGTCAATATTCCGAACCGTTTCAAATCTTTTTTGCCCATTTTTACATCTTTATTTCATTTACTCTCTTTGCAAAGTTCTTTTTAACCTCAATGCCTTAGGCCATAACATATCCAAAAATAATAAAAAATCATTTGAAAATAAAAAAATTTTTAAGCATTAAAGAAGGTTCCAATTTAATTTTGCCCACAGTGTAGTTCTGAATATTTGAATAAATGATTGGGGAAATAATTAAGAACTTTACTGAAAGAATACTTTCAGATTTTAATTTTCTTAGATATTAGATATCTATTGTCACGACTAACAACCGTCCGAACGTTTTTGTGCTACCCTATAGAACTAGCCGCCGTGCCGCTCGCTTCTTTGTCTGTACGACTCATCGCCCGGTCGGTCGCGAAGATTCAGGATCGCTGGAATTATCTCGATGGCCTCGTCGAGATCATATATAGTGGCCTCGGAATACTTCCCGAATATTCGTGATAGATTTGAGATTATATATAAGCAGTCCTAAGGCGAATGTTAGTCAGTCGGTTAGTTAGTTCAGTTAATCATTGAGTGTTGAATAGATATTAGTTGTAAAGTTATAAGAGTAGTTTAAAGTGTTAAATTATATACAATGGTAGTGCATAAAGAGAGTATTAGTTGAAAATAGTCAAGTTGTAATTTTGTTAACAACCCACGGGAAAAACGTATTAATATTGCGTCCCCACACCAAACAGATCCGCAAACATAAAACCGTTGTTTGAGTACAAATAACGGTTAAATTTATGCCCGAATATGAAAATAAGAATGAAAGAAAATCTCGCAATTGCCAATAATAGATATATGAGAGAACAAGCCGCACAAGCGAATCCAAGTTTATTACGAGTAAAATCTAGGTCAAGATATAAACACAAATATCACCTTTTTACTAAATGGCGGAATTTGAACAAAATCAAAACTGTAACTTCCGGTTTATTTTATCGAAAAAGCCAAATCTATGACATCTGTCGTAGATATGATAATACGTTTGAGTTTAGACGATGAGGCAGATAACGGGCGATTTCTTGTCGTATTTTAACGAGACTGAAAAAACCATACGCCAAGAAGTTTCCTGTGTCACCATTACCAATGAAGGAGGCACGTCAGAGCTCTGCGCAAAAGAGAACTTGCACATTTTTTTTATTTCTTTAATATATTTGTCTACTTATAGAGACAGCACACCAAATATCAGCCCTCAGAAGTTGTGATCGCAAGCTATTCATTTTAAACGACACGTGACGTCACGCCGCTCGTTCGATCGGAAGGCAGTCAAGCAGTCATTGACGTATTATCTTAAAATGTCAGTGTAGGCAGTACGACAGCCATAAGTATTAAAATATGTACGTTTATTACTGCTTGTCGTTGAATTGCGAGGGTGTTTGTTAGAATTCGTGTTGATGAGTACTTTAAGCTGTGCTTTAATATTAATAATAATTGGAAGCGACACAAACTTATTAACTAGTTTTATCTATAAACCTACCCGTTAGTTTTAACACCATGAACTTCAGCAAGAGAAAAACTTTCGACGTTTTTTATGTAAAACGCCACCATAAGCATATCCACTAGTGGTAAATTGTCAGACTGTCCTTTAAAAAAATCGGCGTCAGTCATTAAGACAATTCTGCTAAGACGTTCCCTGTTTCGCCGTCCGTTAGGCGCGACGACAAACGAGCTACTTGACGTCACAACCGGTCCCAGCCAAGGACGGCGCCTTGCAAGAATAATTTGAATTATGCAGTTTTTAATTGCTTATATTTATTATACAAAAATAAAAAAAAAAATTTTTTGTGAACTGTGGTACTTTTAATAGTATTAAATAATTATGCTTGCGAGTAATATTTTTCAAATTAATTTTTATGCAAGTTCCCCATTAAATACGCAGATATACCAAACGGGCTAAATATGTGCAATAATACGAATTATACGGTAAACATTACCTTTAATAATAACACAATTTAGTTAGAGTTGTTAGTTTGGGTTAGTTATTGTTTCATATTTTTACTCTTAGTTTCACTTTTTTATGACGACTATTAAAATAAAATTGTTTCAGATATATTTCTTATCTTTTTTCTTTTTCTATTGTTGTTTTCAGAGAAGTATACTAAAAAAATATCGCTCGTTACCAGTCCAGAAATGGATTTTTCCAGCCTCTTAACGAAATATAGATACTACTATTATGTAATAATTTCTTCTAGTTGTAATTTAGTAACAAATGTTTCTTTCTGACTAGCAATAAAATGTTCATTTTAAAGGTATTGTCACAGGCCGTTTTGTCTAGCGTACATCGATGCGTGAATGACCCTAGAACTCGTCACCCTTTGTATGGCTCCGAGTGCATTCATGGTTAATAGCGAAAAACCCTCGTAGATATT
>JAEQML010080368.1:0-11615 GCA_016904865.1 Pissodes strobi | reverse complement strand
TGCTTTCAGTAAAAATAAAATTTACGATACGTCAGAATAGTTCCATGTAAATCTGGACGGTGATTTTTGGGTTTTACAAGATGGCATTCACATCTTGGCACTAGGATAACTAGAAAAGGGTCATTTCACATTAAGGCGACCATTTATAGAGTGAAAGTGGCAACAGCATGAAATTCGTTCCAGATATAAATTAACATTTTTAATTGCGTTAATACTTCATGTAAAGGGGCCAGACAAATTTCTAGTCTTTTTCCAAATTTTTACCTTTCAGGGGAAATACATTATCCAGGGTAATTACACCTACCAGAGAAATTACTTTTTTGTGACAGGGTAATGACATTCGTAAATATTAAAACCAACTGGATGCATACAAAAGTTTAATAATCTCTTTTATTCAACTAGTAATCCGCTGTAACGAACAGGAACATTCAAAAATAAGTATTAAAGTTAACAAAAAATAAAACTTAAACTCTACAACCTCAAAACAGTTAAAAAAAATCTGAGATTCATCAGTAAATTTAAGACCTTAGTAAAAAAAACAATGGGCGTACAGTCTTAAATTAGCTCTATAACAAAATAAAACATCAATCATAAAAAACAACTTAAAAAATAACTTTGTTGTATAATGTACCTACAACAACGGACAAAATATATTCTTCAAATTAGTTCTTCAAAAAATATAAGAATAAAAACTGAAAAAGCTATTTCTTTATAAAAAGCTAGAAGAACAATTTACTGCTCAAACACAACAATTGGCTTTGAAAATTTATAAAAACATCGATCTCCTTTTAACATAATACTTGGTATTGGTAACCTGTCAATGATGTGTTCCAGTGGTACATAAGAAACATCTTTATCATTCACCTTGAATACTGTGCCATCTTCACTACATAATTTAAGATACGTAACTTTCATTTCTCCTTCTTCTTCCTCTACTTCGTCCAAACAGATTGCGGCATATTTATAGGTATTTTTTTTCGAGCATAATTTAACTAGTATATAATCACCAGGCATGTACCGAGGAGGTCCAGCACCAGAGCATCCAGCCACTCCAGCTAATTCGAAGCCAGCAGTTTGATTTTGAGCAGTACTTGCAGGGTTTACTAACTCCTTTTCTTCTGAATCAGACTCTGAGTACACTTCTTCAATTAACAAAACACGTTTTTTTTGTTTTAAATTAGAATAATGCAATTCACCTAACTTGTAATGATAACAGCTTTCTTTCGTGCAAAAACAACTAAGATACTTTAATACAATTTTATCAGGAACTTTGGTATTTCCATAAACTTGATGAACCCTTAGAGTCCCCACAAATGGTATAATTTTTGTTTTATTTTGATTTATAATATCAAACATGTTTTCAATATCATTGTTGTTTATAATGTGGGTCTTAATAGATGGATAATTTTCCTGAATAATTTTAACTAAAACATCTAAGGAAGTAACGTCTTTACCCATTGAAACACACCTATCTGCCGTTCTTTTGCAAACAGCACCTACTCCATCGGGCGCACCTTTGCCATGGCCGGCTTCGTGGAAATTCCATGAAAAGCGTGCTACATTTGGAAAAATAAAGCTAGCTGAGTTGCCAACATAAAGAACATAGTTTTGTTACGATACTGTGTAACAGGACCGTCACTTAAAAAATGAATATCCGTAACTTTCTCCGGTAATAAATCAAGATTAGGCTTCAGGTGCGCCCAAATGGCAGCGGGTCCGTGACTTAAATTGTTAGAAAATGAACAATGACAAGATGTAGACAGATTGTTATCAGCGTTGCGAGTGTAAACTACAACAGTGTGTAGAGTTATTTGGGTTCTAGAACCACCGAAGTGAAACGCTTGAATCTCTTTACCTAGCTTAGTGTTGTAGTTTTCACTAAAATCCATATGGATAATGCACTCATGCTGGGACAACTGATCTTTAAGCAACTTGGAATTATTGTCTTGATGAACAATATTTAACTGATGATTCAAAAATGAGCATAGCGATGTTTCTAGAAGAAGTACTACATCTCTAGGAGGTACTCTGGATGTTTTTTTCATATATTTTCTAATTTTACGAGACTTTTCCGTCTTCCCATCAATTATGGTTTCCGAAACAATAGTCCATTGTTTCAGAGTGATTAATCTAGAATTATCAAATTCTTTGTAATGAACTCTTTTAGAAATACAGGTAAAGCATTTTCTAGAAAGACATTCTTCATTGTAACGATCGCAACATATGCTTAGCAAAAACTGTTGATGAGTTCGTACAGCTATAATGTTGAAGCTATAAAGCGACTTCAAAACAAATTCGAAGTTGCTGTGAGTTATGCAAAGACAAGTGTCACGATCAGAAACTTTGGGGTGCATTATCCAAAATGGACGCATTTTACAAAATAGTGTGTATCCCAATTTCAATTCGGGATGGTTTAATACAAATTTCTTGTGTAAGTTTTTTAGCGTGTCTATAAGTAAACGTTTCTGTTTTTTAACCTTATTTTATGTGACGAAATCCTTCTTGCCCGGACATAGACGAGAATTACAGTCTTCTTCTAAAAAACTAACAACAGTCTTCTTGATTTTACAAAACGTACTATTATTTCTCAGTCTTACTCTTGAATGCATAAACGAATTTGATGAACTTACAGCAGTTCTCAGTCTTCTTGGGGTAATACATTCAATGTCTTTCCAAACATTGTACTTGCGAACTATTGGTCCCGTGACTGCTTTCGTAAACGTAATTTTTTCATTTGAGGTGTTCAGTGAGGAATAATTTTCTTGTAATTGTTGCCTGATTACTTCACCAAACAATAACTTTTTTGTAACTTGCTTTTTAGCCTCTTCAGTTGGATTGACTAGAAGTTGTTCAACATTTGTGCAAACTTTCGTATTGGGAGTTATCGGGTTTTTTAATTGATGATTTTTTCTTGCGCGCTTTAGCCTTTTCCTGTATTTTTCTACTTTCATTTTGAGGAGTTTTATTTGTACATATTTTGCCCTTATTTCTTTATTTCTCCTCTTTCTTATGACTTCTGCCCTTTTCCTGGCAACTATTTTTCTTTGATCCACCATCTCGTTGTCTAAAGCGTTTGAATTTTCATCAGCATCTGTAGAGGTTGGCGAGTTTTCTCTCATAAATCGTAAAGTTTCTTTTTTGAGATTGGATTGCCTTGCTCGGAAAGCCTTGATATTCTTTCTCCAGCGTTTTCTAGCCTCTCGATTTTCCCTAGGAGTCATATCTTTTGCTGCCTTCACTTTTCCCTGGTCCTTTTTCTTCAGATATTTTAATTTTTCTTTCTCCTTTTGTTCAGCATACTTTTGCCTATCGTTTTTTATTCTCTGCTACCTAGCCCTTTCCGCTATTCTTTTCTTTTCTAATATTTCTTCTCTGCTCTTTTTTGGTTGTTTAGCCATTGTTACACAAATCTGCAATAAAAATAACATATTTTGTATACACTTGTAATGTAGTTCCCCTGTTAAAGACGTAATTCCCCTGTCGTAAAATTCAACAGGGGGCTTACGCCAGGGGAATTACAGATTTCCAAGAAATTCCTTATATTTTTTTAAACATAATGGAAAATATAGATACTTCTTCAATGTATCCTACATCATTCTAGAAGATACTTATTAGCTAGTAATAACATTTTACTTACATTTTCAAAGAAAATATGATGACACAGTGGAATTACAAAGTGACTGGCACCGAATCGACATTGCAACTCGAAAGCCACGCGGCTACTGATTTATGTTTGGCCCACGATACACATATAACGGTATGCTCTTGCGCAGGCAGAACCTCCCACACAGAAACGTGTGACGTCACCCGGGAACGACGCTTTCGATTCTGCTATGTAAGCGTGTATAGAACATATGTTTTGAAATGCAATATTCGCAGTTTTGAGGGATTTTAAAGGACATTTTCGATAATAGGTACGTTCCTAATTATACGTGTACGTGTGTTAACTAAAGAATAAAAGCATTTTCATTCCATATTTATATTACTAATTATAATTGATATATTATACATAGTTTTGCAAAGTTCAATATGTCAAAGATTTATTACATACTATGGACCTGTACTTTTTAATAAACTTCCCATAAACATTAAAGTCTTATCACTAACAAGTAAAATTAAATTTAAAATAAACCTTAAAAAATTCCTACTCACTAACCAAAATTATTTTGATAACATATTTTAAACTTATTCATAAATAAAAAAAAATACATATAAAAAAAATTACCTCTTTAAATATTTTTATTACATGTAAAAAAAATCCGTAGCCCCCTGCTGCTCCTGCCTGCCATGCGCCTGCATCTCTGTAATGCCCATCTAATTGATCTGGGGAGTGTAGTGGCACGCAAGATTTGTTTACATATCTTAGGCCTATTGCACTCTTAGGAAATTATGGTTTGGTTTATGCAAGGATGTAGTATATTATACTTAGAGGTTAAAATTGTTTAAGCCTTGCTGTAATTGAAAATGTAATTATGTATAAACTCTTAAAAATAAAGTTTTGAAAGTTTTGAAAGTTTGAAAGTTTTGAGTTTTACTCTAGAAAATAATTTAAATGTATAAATGGTTATTTAAGTATTATTTCAACATTTGAGAACTAAGTAAAAAAGTCGGGATGAGATTAGTTGATGTGATGTTTATACATGATGCGTAGAATCGAGGGGCACGCGGTCATGATACTATTGTTTTATAGTTCATTCATTCATAAATTAATTTTTTCTTAATTTAAAAAAATTACGTAAATTCAAATATTCTGTACGCCACTGAAGTAGATCAGCTGAGCAAAGTTCTTTTTGATTCTAATATCTTAGCCCATAACATATCCAAAAATAATTAAAAAAAATCCCTTGCAAATAAAAAGTCATTAAGCATTAAAAAATTATTCAATTTAATTTAGCCCACAAGATATAGTTTTACCAAACTTAATGTACAATTTTAATTTTCTTTGTATTGACCTCATTATTTAATAGGTAGTCAATATTCTGAACCCTTACAAATATTTTTTGCCCATTTTTACATATTTATTTCATTTCGACTGAAGTAGGCTCGGTTTGCAAAGTACTTTTTGATCTCAATACCTTAAGCCATAACATATCCAAAAATCTTTGAAAATAAAAAGTTATTTTTTACATAATAATTTTTTTATCATTCCATTAAAAATGTTTCAGTGCTTTGTTTTTTTTTTTCAATAAACTAGCAAAACAAATGAGTTTTTTTTTATTTTACATTTTCAAGAAATTTCAAGATTTTGTTGGTTTCTTTCCAAGAAATCTTGGACTTGAGAACTAATTTCTTGTCTTGTCTTGAAAAACAAGGATCATTTCTTGTCATGATCCTGTCTTGAAATCAAGATCAAGACAAAATCAAGAAGTTGTCAAGGAAATGAGGACCCCTACATATCGTACCGGATTTGGTTAAAAAGTAGTTTTTTTTTAAATATACCATTTTTTAAATATAATACTAATTAACAAAAAGGGAAGGCCTAAATGAAAAAAAAAATATTCTTCATAAAAGTTTCGCTTATGTCTTGACAAGGTAATTAATAGAGCAAATCCCATATTTTTTGCTTGTAAGCTAACAAACATATCACAATAAAATCATATACATATCGTAACGGATTTCGTTAAAAAGTAGTTTTTTAAAATATACCACTCAATTAACAAAAAGAAAAGGCCCAAATGAAAAAAAATATTCTTCATAAAACTGTATAGAAACTTAACCTTAAAAAAAAATTAAAAAAGCAACGGGGTTCGAACTCTGGCCGCGCCGCTCCGCCGATAGAGTCGCCGAATCGAGACCTAACCACCTTAGACCACTCGGCCACGAGAGCTGTTGGAATAAAACGATTGCATCGCGAAGACATGGCGCGATTAGGTGCGCAAATCAATGAGCTTTTATAGCGCTACAGAACCTAACCGATTTTAGCACCCTGGTACCATCGTATGTGAGCATGTGTAAATATTCCTCCCGGCGGCGCGCGTTAAGAAGTTTCACTTCAATCACACTTCAATAATACATGTTGCTTTATTTTTTTTACTTATTTAAATTTTGGCAAATATTTTTTAACCACATACTGTCTGGATGGACCGTGAAGCGAGACTTGATCGTGGTATATCTAAAAAGAATGTTTAAAGAACGGAACTAAGGCACAGCAGCACCCGAATGTCGAATTAGCGGCAGCTAAAATCACGGTACGGTACGTGAAATTAGGATCCATCTCTAGCCATAGGATCTCCCTTTAGAGTGTGTGCCACTGCCATAAAAAATCATGTAAATCGTGGAAATATGTAATAAAAATAATAAATAATAAAGTAAAGCTTTAATAATTAAAGATACGCACCATCTTTTATGTTAATTCCATCTTCTCTTCGACAAGCACGAATCCACTGATTTGCTAACTAATGTTTAGGAAAACGAAAATATTTAATATTACGCCCTTTGGTGGTCCTATTATTGTTCTTACAAGTAGCCACAGCACAGTTCGGCATAATTATACTATAAGTTTTTAATTTAAATAATCCTATAACATATATAAACACAAAACAAATCTAAAAATTCACTTAACTAAATAAACTATGACAGCGTTAAAAGGAACATTTTTCCCGGGTGACGTGGATGCGCGGGTGAGTCAAAAATCAGTCTAGAAATCAGCATACCGTTATATGTGTATCGTGGTTTGGCCGTTAAATTCCATTTGGCATAGCAACAACATCATATTGCATTGTTGCCAAAAATATCGTGGAATCTAAGAAAGTATGAAAATTCGCTTGTAAAATTATTAAATTTGATTTCACAGGGGAATTACACAATACATTGAGGACAACTTAAATATTTCGTATATTTTTGAAATTAATAATTTTTTTGCGCCTTCTGAGGCCTTGGTACATGGAAAATACTTGGATAAAACTGTATTATTTTGTTGATTAGATAGTTTTACTAAAATGTCATACTATGACAGTTTTCAGAGAGATATGAATGGCTTGCGGACAGGCCAGGGTAAATACAATTTTATGGTTTGAGCGACTTTTTTTCAAAATAATTTTGCTTCGTTCGAAACAAGAATTATTGTTCCTAAAAGATATCAAGCATTGCTCGTAGTTGATATAATTTTGGAGATATAAAATTATTATTTGTTTGAAGAAATTAAGAAGACATGCGTATGTCGCTTTAATGTGAAATGACCCATATAGTAAATGAAAAACAAGGTATGCTGACTGATATCAATTTAATTCTTCGTTGTAGTGGTACCTAAATGATTTTCGAACTCTATTATATTTCGCAGTCTCGTCGCACATTACAAAAACACCATGTAGTTGTAGCTTGCTGCACGAATACGGTACGACGTTAAAAGTGCTGAAAAAGAAAACACTAATCCTACTGTGGCGTTTTACGCCGCTCGCATCTTTATCCTCAGTGTTGTTTGTCGTACGGTACGGTGCGGAAAATTTCGGAGTTTAATCGATTATCGAGCGTTTTTTTTTGTATTTTAGTGGGTGTTATGCTGAGAGCTTTTGTTTTTTCAATATGGGTAAACATAAGAAGGATAAGAAACGTAGCATCGGAAAGAGAAAAAAAAAATAAAAATAAAAGTGGACAAGCTTTTGAATATTTTACGCAAAGAGCTAATACGTAGTTCAAGTAAGTTTTAATTTTATGTTGGTTAAGTGTAAGGATTGTACTATTGGATGTTAGGTTATCCTCTTGTCATTGCTAAACATTCATTAGTTCAGCAAGTATCAATTGCACAATTATTAATTCTCAACTTCTGAAAGCTAAATATGCAGAAGAATAGTCTGTTCTTCTCGGGCTAGGTCGACGAAAAAGACAATATAAGCAGTTCTTTTATCGCTCGATCGACTCGGTGTTTATAATCTAGCATCGTTAATTTCGCGGTCATAAGATTATAGGTATTTATGACTATTTATTTTTTTCTGGGACCTAATTTTTTATACAGGGAGTCCTGCTTGCCTTTTATCTTAAATTTTCACACTATTGGTGGAAAAGAGAAGGTGGTTGCCACTCATTGGGGCAATCGTGCAAAAAGGGCTCGGTCACTTATTGTGTGCCAAAAATTTTTGCCACTTATTGTGTGCCAAAAAATTGTTGCCACTTATTGTGTGCCAAAAAAGTATTGCCACTTATTGTGTGCGAAAAATATCTGCTCTTAGATTGGGTATAAATATTGTCGGCCACTTATTGTGTGCTTGAAATTTTGCCACTTCTTGTGGGCCAAAGTCTGGCCACTTATTGTGAGCCAAGAATGCCGGCATTTAAAGTGTGCATACCTAAATGTTGTCGGTCACTTCTTTTGTGTCAAAAATGTCGCCAAATTCTTGCCACGCACTGTGTGCAAAAAATGTCTGCACTTAAATTGTGTAAAAATTCACTCATTATGTGTAAAATGTATTTTACTTAAGACAATAAGCAGAATTTTTTCTCTTTTCTATAGGTAGAATTGAAGTGTGTTTTACATATTCCGTATTTTGATGCGTTTTTGCTTGATAAAAGGTGAAGACATAATATTTTCTTCAGGTTATAGAAGGTAAATATTTCTTCCTCAGATACGGAATTTTCTTCGGATTTCAGTTCTTGTAATGGGGACTCAGGTGAGAAGCAGCCAGAAATTTGAGAAGAAAGGAATCCAGAGATGGTGGCAAGTACATCAAAAATAAAACAGATCTCGGGATATGATCCGGTAAGAATCATAGAAACTAGGCCATCGGTAAATGAGGAGACAGCAGCATATTGGCTATCAATTTTAAAGAATGGGTTAAATAAGGACAGTAGGAAGGAACTTATTAATAAACGTGCTATATCAGCGAATTGTTTATTATTACAAGGCCCTAGAGCTAATGAGGAGGTATCTGTGATGCTTCCAGATTCTGCAGTGAGGCAAGAAAATTTCAGTCAGAGCCAAATTGGTGCAGATGTAAGTGCCTTGGTAAATCCAATCGAAAAACTTATAGAACAGGGGGATGACAGCAGTGAAATATTGCAGAATATTATTGAGACATCTAAATTATTAGCGGACATACATCATACAATATCCGTACATAGGCGTATTTTGTTGTCAAATTTTTTGGATGCGGCAGCAAAGAAAGTTAGCGAAAAAGTTCAATTGGTTAATAACTGGCTATTGGGGAAAATTTTTCGCAAACTGTAAAAACATCAAAGAAATGCACAAAGCTGGCCCTGGGTTCAAGCGAACTATGCCTCGCACGCGGCCTGTTACTAAGTTTAGAGGTCCTTCAGGAAATGCTATTATAAATGCTTCTTTAAACTGGAGGCGCCAGGTTTTGAGGAAAAGGAAAAAGAGAAGGGAGGAGGAAGGCAGACCCAAGCTCATCAAGAGATAGTACCGGGGTGCTCAAAAGCAGTAGAGGTATAATATGCTGGTAGACTTTAAAATTTTATTAATAATTGGTATATCATGTTCAATGATAACCCAATTGTCTTAATTTGGATAAGAGGTTATAAAATAAGATTTAATAGTATCCCTAGGCAGTCTACTATTCCAAAGAGGGCCCCTTCGAATAAGAGCAAGTTTCAAGTAAAAAAAAAAAAATCAGGAATTGTTACGAATCGGAGCTATATCTCCTTGCACACATTGTGATGGTGAATTTGTGTGTAATTTTTTTTTTTCTGATTAAGAAAACAAAGAACCAGTGTCGATTTGAAGGGTAAATATGTTTTTAACCTCCCCATTTTCAACTGGAGGGCTATAGACGCTATGTCATGGTTTTTACATGTCAAGATTCGATTCAAAGGACGCTTATTTTTTAAATAGGATAATAGTTCTAAAAATTATTTAAGATTTCAACATAATAATATGCTTTTCGAATTAATTGTTTGCCAATGGGCTTAAGTACAGCTCTATTTATTTTTACAAAATTGTTGAAACCGGTTGTTACTTATTTTCGAAAAAAAAAAGACATTGTAGTGGTGATTTATTTAGACGATGTTTGGGTGTATCGATTCCATCAACCAGTTGCCGGTATTTAGGGTTTGTTTTTGATACAATAAAAATGGAAATGTCCCTAACTCAAGTTAAAGTTAAAACGATTTTAACTTTCTGACGAGATCTTATCAGGAAAAAATTGTACTATTAGGGTTATTGCAAAAATTTTGTGTATGTTGGTCGCAGCATGCCCTGCTGTAAAATATGGTTGGGCGCATACATAAATTCTTGAAAGATTAACATTTTTGGCTTTGTTAGGTTCGAAAGGTAGCTATAATAAAAAGATGAAAATTAAGGATGAGGTAATTTTGGAAATTAAATCGTGGTTAGCTAGTTTAAAGGATAGTAAATTTCCCCTAAACGAGATAGAATATCAGTTGCAAATGTTTTTAGATGCCTCTAGAGTTGGATGGGGTGGAGTATGTACGGGGGAAAAGATTAACAATCAAAAACCTTTTCATGCAGCCACCCCACAGACAATAAGTCGTTGGATAATACTAGTGTTCACCCTATGCGGAATTAACACTAATCTATATACTGGACATAGCATAACATTCGGCCGTTTCCACAGCAAATTTAGCTTTAGCCAATATAGAAGTCATAAGAAATGCTGCTGGTTGGTCTGAAAAATCCACTGTTTTCTGTTCATTTTACAATAGACCTATTACTCCTTCATAGGATGTTTTCGCAAAAGCGGTTTCTAAGGGGGCGGGTACTACTATAGCCTAGTGTTTTATAATGCTAATATAAAAACCCGTAATTAACCATATATTTGCCGTTATTTTTGTATGTTTGTTTATTTTCATATTATAAATAAAAAAAAAAAAAAAACAAAATAAATCTTAAATTAAGTTTTTTTTTACGAATTTAAATTAATAAATAAAGTATTTTTGGAGGATTTATACTAAATATGTTTTTTTTTATTAAAAGTTTTCTGGAAGATTGGCCATAATACTTTAAACATCTACATGGTGTTTTTGTAATATGAGACGAGACTGCGAAATATAATTATAAGATCAATCGACTTACCTGTAAGGAAGGTTGATCGTAATTATATGAGCAGTCTCGTCGAAATATTACAAAATCCTCTCCCTTCTTCTATATTTAGATTTAAAATCCCACCCTATCTATGATGGGCCAGTCTTATTAAGTATACTTTCAACCACTGAGGATAAAGATGCGAGCGGCGTAAAACGCCACAGTAGGATTAGTGTTTTCTTTTTCAGCACTTTTAACGTCGTACCGTATTCGTGCAGCAAGCTACAACTACATGGTGTTTTTGTAATATTTCGACGAGACTGCTCATATAATTACGATCAAACTTCCTTACAGGTAAGTCGATTGATCTTATAATTTTATTTTAATATGTGTATGTTGTACTCGTCTGATGTGTCGTGTCTGACTAACTTGATGTTTTTATCAATAATTGACGATGATGGTTCTTACATAATTTTCGTTTGGGGTGAGTCAATGTTCTTTTTTGATTGCTTTTAATAATGTAATTTAACAAAAATATATATTTTTCGTAGACTCTATTCTGAGGAAGGCCAAATATATGTGCCGAAACGTTAATATAAGAAAAATGCGATCAAAAACTCATTTTTCCCTCTTTTATTTATCCACGGATCTATAATCCCAAGAAAATCAAAAACAAACATAT
>MU196944.1:1368-11615 GCA_016904865.1 Pissodes strobi | reverse complement strand
CAAAATCGCCCGGACCCGTCGATTTTGTTTTTCGATCGCGCATATTCTAACATAAAATGTAGATATACAGAGTGTTCCAAATAAGAGTGACAGAAAAAATATATATATTTATTAAATGGAACCCCCTGTACATTTATTATTGCATATTTGGATTTTGCGGAGAATTCTAGACATATGTCATGAATAATGTCCTATACCTATCTCCAACTGTTTTTGAAATATTGACAGTTGAAAATCGGCCATTTACCAAGTTTGGCAACCTGTGAAATCTAAACGACTAAAGATAGAGCAAAATGGTTTGCACTTTCCTATCTTGGTTTTTCATAAGCTATCGTCTGACACTAACTTTAGATTTAACCAGACGTTAAATATAACCGGTATTTCTTAACCTCTGGTTAAATATAAAGTTAGTGTCAGACGATAGCTTATGAAAAACCAAGATAGGAAAGTGCAAACCATTTTGCTCTATCTTTAGCCGTTTAGATTTCACAGGCTGTCAAACTTGGTAAATGGTCGATTTTCAACTGTCAATATTTCAAAAACAGTTGGGAGATAGGTATAGGACATTATTCATGAAATATGTGTAGAATTCTCCGCAAAATCCAAATATGCAATAATATACAGGGGGTTCCTTTTAATAAAAAAATATTTTTTCTGTCACTCTTATTTGGAACACCCTGTATATCCACATTTTATATCAGAATATGCGCGATCGAAAAGCAAAATCGACGGGTCCGGGCGATTTTTAAGAAAAATTGTGGTTTACGAGATAATGAATTTATTCCATACTTTACGGACGCACTGTATATATATATATATATATATATATTATCAAATATGTTTTTATTGACCAATATAACCTTCGATAATTGAATATAAATATGTGATGCTATTAGAAAGAAACTACCTGGATGCTGGATGTAAGAGATTCTAAACATTTCATTTTTACTTATTGTATGCTTTTTATTGCCGTGTGTAGAAAAAAATATTGTATGATATTTCTGTTAAAAGTATTTTTAAGGCACTCATGTGGTTCCACATGCGTGCCCTAAAAATTTACTTTTAACACTTAATAACTCATCTAAAACTAAAACGCGGAAATATGTCCACGGCTGGCTGAAAGTCGAGCGACGAGATGGTCCTGTTTGAACCAGTGAAGTATAAACTTTCATTTTTTAAATCATCACTTTAACTATACCTTCTACGGTCATTACCTGTTGTGTCTTTCAATAAAATTGTTTTTAAAGCCAAAAAGAAGAAAAATGTTCAAATTTCGTTAGAAGAATGCTTTTTTAATGTTTATAGCGTTATTGCTTATTATTTTTTTGTTATTTAAAGTAATATTCATGCAATTCACCATGCGCCATTGTGATAAACACTCCTTAATAAATTATAAAATCGGCACCCTCCTCCTCATTAAATGACAATCTCCAACTCCTACACGTTGTATTTTAAATGCTGCCCACCCACGCAACTATTAAATATACGTAAACCTGCTAAAGGGTATCTGGTTTCCACTAAAAATTATTTCTGATTCCAACAAATTATAATTATTATTCTCGTATTAGTCCCAAGGATTTAATTAAATCCTTGATTAGTCCATTGTGCTAGTGAAACGACTGTAAGAAAGCCTTAGACGAAAACCCTATAAGAATATTATTATCATCGCATTATTGGGTAGCTTATACTAATATTATACAAGTTTAATGTTATATATACACTGTAATATATAAAGTGATAACACTATATAAAGAAGATACATTTAAGTTTTGTCGTTAATTAAATTGTACACTTTTTATATTTCATATAAAAAAACGCTAAATTTAGCTGAAAAATTTGTTGCAGAAAATGCGTCTAGCTTTCAAGTAAAATAATACGGAAATTAAGGTTTCTATTTAAAAAATTATTTGAATCCTGTTCTAGTGCGGTCTTGTATAAAGTCAAATCCGAAGATTTTCAATTCAGGTGATACTAAACTGTTGATTCACAAAAGTTTTAATAGTGTAAGATATTTCTTTAGGCGAAATCATATAAGAAGAAAATACAGCGACCCACAATTTTACCACCAATGGTTTTATGCAAGTGGTTGCAAAAACAGATTACATCGATGCAGCAGTTATATAAAGATTTAGGTCATCAGATATCTGAATAATATTTAGTAACGGTCCTATATCCACTCGCAGTACTCCAAAACGTTATCAGTTTAAATATTACATTGTGCTTATTTGTACTGTTACTTTAAAAGGAATTATCTATACAAATTATAAGAAACTATCTGAAGGCAAGTTTTCATTGGTTATCGAAAAATCATTTTTCATGAGTCATAAAAAGTGACTATTTAATGAACGTCAGAATACTCGATCAATGGAAATGACACATATTTGGCATCTTCATTAAAAGTGAAAAGAGGGTTTACTTTCTGTAATTTTTACTGATAATATTTGAAAAATGAAGGCTCAATGAACAGTGAGAACTGACATGCTTTAAGGAGTCACAATAAGTGAATAGTAGTTTTATGCGGTTGATTGTCAAAATGGTATTTGCATTTAATTGGCGCGATGTAGAAGCAGAGAAGTTTTTAGATTTTTGTTGGGAACAAAAAGGCCTGTAAGCCTCAGTGTCTTCAATGCCCAATTCTTTTAACAATGTATCACTTGCACCGTGTGTATTTCGACGTAAGATCCTTTGTCTAACCCATCATCTACGTTTTATTTTATTTTGATTTTTATCTTCTAATAGTATATTATTTTATATGGACGAAACGTGATACTTTTCATGGCGCGCTCGTGTTTAACAGCCGAACGTAGTGAGGCTGGTAATAGAGAGCAAGCCATGAAAAGTAACTTTTCCTCCAAATAAAATATGCTGTTTTTTCTTCAAATGTCGACAAATTAATGCAAAAACATCTCTTTTTAATAGTAATAACAACTAATTTTTATTAAAGATAAGTGGGTTCGCAAGGCGGCTTAGACTGGTGTCAGTGAATAGGCACAGGCTGTTGCTATAGTAACGTAACATAAAGCTGTCTGTCAGTGGACACTGTCAACAATAATTATTGTTTTAAGATTGCGTCTCCGATTGAGTTTTAATTCCGTATTGATAAGCAGTTATTGAGTAAGTTCGATTAAATAATATCTAATTTGTTCCTAAATTAGTGATTTTTCGAAATGCAGTCACAAATTGAGTGATAAATACAAATTGTAGTTTAATAAATCTTTAGGTGTTGACGCTTATTTTGTTGTCTGTTTGTATTGTGTCTATGTTGCTATGACAACACTTTTACCTCCGCCGGCGGAAAAGTGAAAAGTAAAGCTCCGGCGGAGGAAAAACGAAACTTCACGGCCGCCTACACAGTCGAGTAATGACGGATTTACTGACGTTTGAAGAAAAAATATATTGTAATTCACGGGACCATTGCACACATATTTGACGAGTCGCATTATGTACTGGCTTTCTCTGCGTCTCATTTTAAAAAATGAAACACCAGTTGGTCAGTTTTAAAATGATCATATATTGTGAACACAAGCCAGGTTCATAAAAAATTAATCATAAAAAATGATTCATTCAAAATGACCAGTGAGAACTCGCCTTTAGACGATCGATATGCAGAAAAATGTAAAATCTCGATAGGTCACTAAGTAGTTACTTTATATTTCCATATATTAAAAATCAAATATGCAAAATCTTTGAACTCAATTACCACAATAGGAAGATGAATAAATGTTCATGAAAAAAGAAAACAGCATGAAACGACAGTGCCGTGCACATGGGGGGGGGGGGTTCAAAGTCCCTCTAGTGCTCAGAAATTTTCAAACACAGAGTGAAGGAAAAAATGGAAAACAAATGAAAATATTTAGAAAAAATATGCTTATTCTTGAATTTCAGATAACACTACAAATACATGCTAATATATTTTCCATTAGTTTGCCACTATGTAAAAGTTTGCAAACATTAAATACTGACTTGCCCATTGAAAAAAAGTGTCGGAAATACTTTACGTAACATTCGAGAAAATGCTGAAAATTAATTTAAACAAATGTTTAGCCAGGCAGTAAAAATATGCGAAAAATATAATGTTGAGATATCAGTTCCTCGAAATACCTACAAACGTATGATAATGCCTCTACTATGGCTGGAATTCACTCAGGGGTTCAAAAGAGAACTAAACAATTAAATTCAAGGGCTTCATTTGTGCCATGTTCTAATCACTCTTTAAACCTCTTCTTCGCTACAATAGCGTCTTGTGTGACTTTTTTGGAATTCTGAAAACTGATTATAATTTGTTTTCGGCTTCAACCAATCGGTGGGATGTAATGATGGAGAAAGTCGGAGTTTTCAGTAAAAGACTTACTTAGACTCGTTGGAGTACCAATCATGATGCGGTAAAAGCAGTAAAGAGTAACTATCTGGCGGTGGTAGGCGCCATTCAGTTACTAACAGATCTAAAGGTAAATGTAAATACAAGACAATCTGCCCATATCTTAATGCCAGCAATTTGCAACTTTTCTTTTTGTGTTACTTATCATTTTGGAGTATAATTTTAGAAGAAGTCAATCAAACATAAACGTACTTGCAAACTGCTGGTATGACATTCGGCAAATGTGTTATAAAGATTGAAGCCCTTAAAGCTTTTGTACAGGAAGATAGAAATGAACATGTAGAAAAGTCAATTATATATGCCAAAGAAACGTGCGCAAATATGGATGTTTCTGTTTCAAAAAGAATAAGAAAGAAAAAAAATATGCCAGGGGAAGAAGTGTCAGATGCGGGTTTAACGATTGAACAAGAACTTAAACGTAGTATGTTGGAGGGGTTGGATCGCTTTTATGCCAAAATTGATAAGAGATTTGAAGCAATGGAAACAATACTTTACACATTCAGTATCATTCAGCCTGATGGTTTGACGAACAGATCAGAAGCTGCGCTTTGTAGTCTCGCGCCAGCACTCATAGAAATATATGACGAATTCAAAGATTCGGAAGAAAATATCGTTAAAGAGATTTTGAGGCTAAGAGGACATTTAAGAGCAACGGAAATTAGCATCGAAGTTTACAATCAGTGGCCATGTTTAGACTATTCAAAATTTATTATTAAATACGATTTTTGCGAGTTACTATCGACACTATTTTTATGTTTGAAATTGTTTATTACAATATGTGTTTCAAATGCCACTTGCGAGCCGCTCATGTTCGAAGTTAAAGCTCATATAAGATTATTTACGCTCCACAATGGGACAAGACAGGTTGACCAACTTGGCTTTGCTGTCAATTGAGTACGAAGAAGCAAAAAAAATATTTTGATAAGGTCATTAAACAATTTCCAATGACTAAATCTAGAAAAAAGACTTTTTAGAGATTATTAAATAATTTGGTTCTTCTGTTGTTTTAAGGCTCGTTTTTTTTGCATATCTGGTTACTAGTATTAAATAAACTTATTACTAAAATATCCCTACTCTGTGTATTTTTTGTCATTTCACATCTTTAGACGCAGGCGACAAAGGTGCGGTCGGCGCGACGGGGGCAGGGCCGTAGCGATTTGCCATTGAAGAGAACGCCAAATCCTTGTCTTTTTCACGATTTTAAATACTTTTGGGTAAAAATTGGGCGTGGCACCCCACAATTTTCCGCCCGCGGCGGCGAGCTTTTCCGTTGGGGCACCAATCCCTTTCCGACTGGCTTGAAAATGGGGTTACTCCCACACGATCCTAATACGTTGCTAGCTATTTGTCCCTTTTGGGTTAACGATTCATCAACATAACCCTCAGCGATCGTTGATGATTTCCAACCGCCATGCTTTTTAATGTTATTAGATCTCCAGGTTCTACATGGAGAGTTGCTGGAGATCTTTGAAACGAATGTCCTGTATACAATTTAGGATTTTCGAGACCCAGAAAAGTGGCCATTATTTCAGGTACTTTATAGAATTGGTTTTTCCCACAACTTGGTTAACATATTTTCCTTTGCGGTATGCATAAAAAAGCTGTTGGTGGACGAAGGGCTAAGTACTTTTTGTAAAATTTAACGCAATCTTCAGTGACAACAAACCTCTTACTTACATCATTTTTTTTGACTAATTTTAACTACTAAAGACGTTCCTAAATCTTCTGTGTCATCCGTTATCTGGCATAATTCAGCAGACCGACAAGCCCCCGCAATTCCAAATATTGCGGCAACCTACAAACCAATACGAAGTGTTGATTTAATTAAATAATTAATCATTTTTAATTACATACCTTGAACGTCAAATAAGATTCATCGGGGGGCGTTATTTAGAATGTCTTTAATTTGAGTTCCGCTAAAAATCTTCGATTTTTTCGATTTGTAGAATTTCGCTTTAAATATAAAATTAATTTCCAATATTTGGAAATATCCACATTATTCTCCATTTGTAACGTATTTTTAATTATGGAATATTGTGCCCACAATGTCGATGGCGAGTATAGCATAAATATATGTATATATACCGG
The DNA here is from genome assembly GCA_016904865.1 of Pissodes strobi. NCBI lineage: Eukaryota > Metazoa > Arthropoda > Insecta > Coleoptera > Curculionidae > Pissodes > Pissodes strobi. The sequence goes on along the minus strand of MU196944.1, from coordinate 5,149 downwards.
GTGAATCTCAAAAGTGGCTCACCCCTATAACTTTTTTGTTTTTAGAGATAAACAAGTGAAATTCGGTGTGTAGGTATAATATATAAATATGTATTTTTTTCCGTATTCAATTGTTTTCTGTCGCTTCAGGTTTGACCGGAAGTGGCCATTACTTTCTAATATTAAATGAGACACCCGATATATTTTTACTTATTTTAATAGAAAATCACATTTTGAGTACAATGACGCCCCATTTGTCACTTTTTGACATTTACCATACTAAAATTTTCAATTTTAAATTTTCAATCTAGAGTGCCATGAATGAGTTATAACGGTTAATTTTGGATCACGTTGCCAGGGAAAAATAGTTTCGATCTAGTTCTACTTTTCATTTGTTTTACAGGTTCATTTAAAGTTTACAAAATCGTAATTATGACGTTTATTGAATTTTTCCAAATGGAACAAAGGTGGCTCATTACCATATCTAGAAAGGGCATCTTGTTACCAACATTTTGTTACCACACAACTGATATGTTGAAAAAATATCCGGTATGATAATCTGTCTAAAAGCTCTAATTGTTTATCGTGTCGGTCATCAATTGGCATCGTTGATAGTTAAAAAAGTAAGGACGCTTTGGAAAATAATAAAAACATTGTTATGACATTTTTGTGCATTTTTGACAGAAATTCTTAAGAATCAATATTTTTATAATATATTCGTTATTATAAATAGGCGAAGGGTCGAAATTAGAAAATTAATATGCTATTAATTTATGGTGATGCCTAGAAAAAATGCCGTTGATGCAGAGCTGGCTTTTTGCGGAAAGTAATTCCAACAGACATCCACATCGCCATTATTTTCCGGAAATGGAACTAAAACTTCGAAATAAGGCCGAAGATGGTAGCCGAAACCAATTCATTATGAGTGAGGATAAAGAAATTCCATTTGCCAATTTGTCATAATGAACTGATTATAAAAAATATTGTTTCTTAAGAATATCTGCCAAAAACTGACAAATTTAATATGGCTGCGCAAAAATGTCATAACATTTTGTTTAATACTTTCCAAAGACTCCTTACTTTTTTCACTATCAACGATGCCGGTTGGACACAATAAACAATTAGAGCTTTTAGACAGATTATGATACTGGATATTTATTCAAAATATCGATTGTGTGGTATCAAATTGTTCGTAACAAGATGCCCTTTCTAAATATGGTAATGAGCCACCTTTGTTCCATTTGAAAAAATTGAGTAAACGTCATAATTACGATTTTGTAAACTTTAAATGAACCTGTAAAACAAATGAAAAGTAAAACTCGAACGAAATTATTTTTCCCTGGCAACTTGATCCAAAATTAACCCTTATAACTCATTCATGGCACTCTAGATTGAACATTTAAAATTGAAAATTTTAGGATGGTAAATGTCAAAAAGTGACAAATCGGGTGTCATTGTACTCACAATGTGATTTTCTATTGAAATAAGTAAAAATATACGGGGTGTCCCATTTAATATAAGAAAGTAATGGTCACTTCCGGTCAAACCTGAAGTGACAGAAAACAATTGAATACGTCAAAAAATACAGATTTATATACTATACTTACACACCGAACTTCACTTGTTTATCTCTAAATACAAAAAAGTTATAGAGGTGAACCACTTTTGATAATCACCCGGTATATACAGGGTGTTACAAATTCGATGCATTAGCATTGCTATCTCGGTAACTATAAGAGATAGAGCGTAGGTTACATTGGGGCAAAGTTGCGCAATTTAAGGACGATTGACATGCCGTCGAGAAATTTAGAAAATTCCGTCTACTTCCGGAGATATCCGTAAAAAAACGAAAATTAGCTATTTTATTTTTATTTTTTCCTGCCTTTGTTTGAAGAGATAAAGTAAAATAAATGTCACACTCTTGTTGCCACATTTTCTCCTCTCTAAGCTGGTGGTATCAAATTTTAAATCCGAAGTTTGGCTTTTGTGCCCCCTTCATCAACTTAATTTTTTTAAATACGGACCTGGATTCTTTATCTAATTTTTAAAAAGCCTTTGGTCTCCTAAAACCAAAGATGTATCGCACTTATCAATAAATCATCAAATCTAGATTTTTTCCATAAGAGATAATGTGTTAGACAGAGATGGGGCGATCTTTTTTGACCCGATTTCACTTATGACAACATTTGTTACCACTATCGGACAAGTGTGATACATCGTTGGTTTTGGGAGATCAAATGTTTTTTAAAAAATAGTTAAAAATTCCAGGTCCGTATTTAAAAAAATGAAGTTGATGAAGTGGGCCCGAAAGCGAAACGTCGGATTTAGAATTTGATACCGCAATCTTGCAGAGGAGAAAAAGTAGCAATAATAATGTGACATTTATTTAACTTTATCTCTTCAAACAAAGGCAGAAAAAAATAAAAATAAAATTGCTGATTTTCGATTTTTTACCGATATCTCCGGAACTAGACGGAATTTTCTAAATTTCTCGACGGCATGTCAATCACCTTTAAATTGCGCAACTTGCCTTAATTTAACCTACGCTCTATCTCTTATAGTTACCGAGATAGCAATTCTAATGCATCGAATTTATAACACTCTGTATATATATATATATATATATATACACGGTGTCCCATATAAGAATGCACAGTACAGGGATCTCGCAAACCAGAAGAGCTACAAAGATGTTTAAATTAGAGAAAAGATGTGCCTTGCTGAACCCTACAACGTCATGCTTCGAAATCTTAAAAAATCCGATTACTTCCGAAGATATTTGAAAAAACCCGAATTTTCTCGATTTCGTTTTTATTTTTTTCTGACTTTATTTGAAAAGATATGACAATGCAAATTTCACATTGCCATTGCCACTTTTCCTGCTCCAACCATCATGAACTTTATTTTTTTAAATAGTCGAAAAAATTTATTTTATTCTTAAAAAACTCTAATTTCAATCCTAAATCCAACAACATATCGCTCGATACATTTATCCGACGTTTCGGATAAAAATACCATCATCAATTTTATTTGATGATGATTACGAAGGAACGAAACGTCAGATCAAAAATCTAATTACGTCATCATGTAGAGGAAACAAAACGGCATAGGAAAGTGAATTTTATTTTGATCAATTTTCGTTATTAAAGCCTGCAAAAAAAAATTAATTGAAATCTACGAATTCTTGAAATTTAAAACATAATTAATTTTTTTCAGAATTTAATAAAGAGGATAGATCACAATAAAATTCACGTCAATTTTTGTCCTCTACCTAATGACGTAATTATATTTTTGATTCCACGTTTCGTTCCTTCGTAATCATCATCAAATAACATTAATGATGGCTTTTTTCATCCGAAACGTTGGATAAATGTAAGAAGCGATATGTCGTTGGATTTAGGATTAAAATTAGAGTTTTTTAGGAACAAAACAAGTTTTTTCGACTATTTGAAAAAACAAAGTTGATGATGGTTGCTAAGAAACGAAACGTCAGATTGAAAATCTAGTAACATCAACTTGAAGAGCAGGACAAGTAGCAATGGGAATGTGAAATTTGCATTCTCATATCTTTTCAAATAAAGTCAGAAAAAAATATAAACGAAATCGGGAAAATTCGTTTTTTTCCAAATATCTTCGGAAATAATCGGATTTTTTTATATTTGAAAACATGACGTTGAAGGATTTAGCATGGCGCAATTTAAACATCTTTGTATCTCTTCTAATTTGCGAGATCCCTGTAGTGTGCATTCTTATATGGGACACCGTGTATATGTATATAGAACAGGCGACATTCGTTTTGAAT
>JAEQML010080365.1:0-11615 GCA_016904865.1 Pissodes strobi | reverse complement strand
AAAAAACAGGTGTTAGTTCGTTGGCGCAGTTCTTTAGCACGATGGCAGGTATTCCGTCCGGTCCTGATGCCTTTTGCGTATCTAGTTCTTTAAGGATTTTGCGAATATCACGGTGAGAAAACTTGACTTCTGCCATGGTAGTGTTGATGTTCGGTATAGAGGGGAAAGTCTTGCCTTGGGGCACGTCTAAGGTAGAGTGCGATGAAAACATTTTGGCGAGCATGTTTGCTTTTTCCTTGGCTGTAGTCGCCTTGATGCCACGTTCGTCCGTCAAAGGTGGGACAGACGTTTTTGTAAAGTTGTTACTTACTGCCTTTGCTACCGACCAGAAATTCCTGGAACCACTGGGGCATTGCAAAAGTTTATTCCTGATCCTTTGATTGTGTTTGTCCTTAGTTTCGTCGAACACACGCTTGCACTCGTTTCTCGCTTCGATAAAATAATTGCGATTTTTAGCGGTCTGATTTTGCTGCCAGTACTTATAGGCTTGCTGTTTCCTTCCTACAGCTCTTTCGCATCTTTTGTCGAACCAGGGCTTTCCTTTTGATGGTAACTTGATGGAATTTGAGATGTATGCTTCCATTCCTGACGAGATTACTTGCATGATCTCTTCGCAGCAGTCAGACGGGTCGTCAGTGGCAAAGCAGACGTCGAGCCAAGGAAAATCTAGGTAGAACTGCCTTAGATCGTCCCAGTTTGCAGAATTGTAATGCCAGATTTTGCGAGGCAATGGTGGATCATTCTGTATGGGTGGCAATTCACAAACCGTTGTAATAAGTTTGTGGTCGGAGATACCTAATGGCGGACCAACTGTATCCTTCTGATGTTCCCAGGATTTGGCCCGCATAATCCCGCCCCTGGCAACTCCTGTCAGACAGTCCCGACAGACAGGAGCGCACCAGTTCGTCGTACAACTAGAAACACCTAGAACATCGCTTTACCAGAACTCCTTTGTCTGGCGCACTGCATCACTGTGGAACTCGCTTCCAGGACATCTGTTTCCCACTAAATTACAACCTACAAATATTCAAGAACCGTGTCAATCAACATCTTCGCACACACACCGCTCGTCGAGCGCCATAGGATCTCCCTTTAGTGTGTGTGCATAAAAAAAACTAGGAAACAAGGAGGACGAGGCCTAATCCACATCAAACTAACACATAACATTCAAATATATAGCTTACACAGATACTTCAACATGAAGACAACACAGTCACCACTACACGCGTCTATCAAACAAGCAGACAAAAAATGCACACCACTCAGCACACACACACACACACAAATGCAACAAATAGACAAAAAACATTCCTCACAAACATCACACAGACATGGAACAACAAAAAACTAAATGGCAAATTCAAGAACGATCTAGATAAACAACATCAGCTGTCAACCAAGTGGATCGAACTCGGACACCTGTACAGTGAAACAGAAGGATTAATGTTCTCCATACAGGATCAAGTTGTGCCGACAAAAAATTACCAAAAGTACATAATAAAAACTAACATAGAAAACGATAACTGTAGAGTGTGTAAATCCATGCCCGAAACGATACAACACATAACATCAGGATGTTCTATCCTAGCACAAACAGAATACTTAAACAGGCACAATCTGACAGCCAAAATACTTACACCACAAACATAACATTAAAACAATAGAAGAGCCGTACTACAAATACACACCAGACCAAGTCAACAAGAACCAGAATTACAAAATATACTGGGACCGAGGAATTATAACTGATAAAACAATTATAAACAATAGACAAAATTAACAAAATCACAATGCTAATAGATATTGCACACCCCCTGGACCACAACATACAGAAGACAATAACAGAGAAAATACGAAAATACACGGACCTAGCTGAGGAAATAAAATCAATGTGGAAAATGGAAGAAGTCCTCATCCTCCCCGTATTCATCTCAGTCACAGGCCTCATACCACCGGAGTTAGCCGCAGGATTCACGAAACATAATCTTCCACATCAACTAATAACAGACATGCAAAAATCAGTGATCCTAGAAACATGTCGGATAGTCAGGAAAATTCTAAAATAAGTCAACAAGGTGTGAGTTTTGCGAAATCCCTCACTACCTTTTACCACAGATGTAAATGTGAGACTAAACAAAAAAAATAATAATAATAGTGATTCTAAACATCTGGAAAAAAACCCCACCCTGGGAAAAAAGGATTGGAAAAAACATAGCCAAGATAAGATCAAAAATAGGGAAAGCAAAAATTTATCTGGACAACACGATAAAATCGTCAAAAAGTTGCAAAAGGGAAGTTGAAAACCTATTAGAAAAAGAAGCCAGAATTAAGGGAAATACCCCTAATAGAACAGCCCAGATTAGAGTCTATCTTGATCGTTTAAAACAGAAAGCTGCTGTACTTGGAGCTAGATTGCGTAGATACCATGAGTCCAATAAAAAAAAGAACAGCTTATGTTATTTGAAAGAGATCAGAAAAATGTTTATAGAAACCTGATAGAAAAAAGTAAAAGTCCCATAAGCGAAACTCCAAATAAAGAACACATGTACACCTTTTGGAATAATATATGGGGTCACAGTATTCAGTATACTGAAGGTTACTGGTTAGCAGAAGAAGAACAGGAGAACCAGAATTTGGAACAAATGCCCGCCATTGAAACACCAGAAGAAGATATCCGAAAAGCCATATCAACTGCCCCAAATTGGAAGGCTACCGGACTTGATAAAATACATAACTTTTGGATTAAGCATTTCCCAAGTCTGCATAAGATTCTTGCCTTGCAGTTCCAACATGTGGTTAATCATCCAGATGATTTACTGCTCGAAATATGCACTGTACGAACCACGATGATCCCAAAATCTGAGAATACACGTGACCCAAAAGAGTATAGGCCAATTACCTGCCTATCTAATATATATAAACTTTTAACAAAGATAATATGCAACAAAATAATAGCTCACCTAGATACTAACAACGTTATAGCGGTGGAGCAGAATGGGTGCCGAGAGGGATCCAAGGGAAGTCAGGAACTTCTGGTGATTGATAGTGTCATTGGCAAACAAGTTCAAGATAGGCAAAAGCATTTGTCAGCAGCATGGATCGACTACAAAAAGGCATATGACTCTGTGCCACACTCCTGGTTAAGAAAAATGCTAGATGTTTACAAAATCAACCCGCAGGTCACAAACTTCCTTGCCCATGCAATGGAACTTTGGAACACCAGACTTACGGTAGTCGCAAATGGACAGGCCTATGAAACAAGGCCAATACAAATTCGACGAGGCATTTTCCAGGGCGATAGCCTAAGCCCAATATGGTTTTGCCTTGCATTAAACCCTCTAAGTAGAATGCTATCCAAGAGTGCATACGGCTACAAAATTTCCGAGCAAAACAATGTAGTATTAAACCACCTCATGTACATGGACGATCTTAAACTATATGCAATTAGCCCCCAACATCTCCAGAGCATGTTGGAATTAGTAAAAAGATTTAGCAGTGCGATTCAAATGGAGTTTGGGCTCAACAAGTGCGCCACAGTACATTATAAAAAAGGCAAGCTAGTAGCAGAACCCACCATAAAACTGATGGATGGCATGAAGTTTGACACTTTAAACGTGGGAGAAACGTACAAATATCTAGGTATGTTGCAAACAGGACAAATACAGGACAAACTCATGAGAAATAAAATCAGGGAAAGTTATAAGAAAATAGTTAAAACTATATGCAAAACCTACTTACCTGGCAAGCAAAAAATAACAGCTATTAACGCGTGGGCAGTACCAGTATTAACGCACACATACGGAATTTTAAATTGGTCCAGAACCGAACTGCAGCAAATCGATAGATCGACCAGACCAACCTTATCACAATTCAGGATGCATCATCCATCAGCATCCGAAATCAGATTGTACCTCCCCCGGTCCAAGGGAGGAAGAGGCCTCGTCAATATTAAAGAAACCTGTACTAAACAAAGAAATAAATTAGCGTCATATTTCCGCCGGAAGAACACAACACTACACAACGCGGTGTGTGAGAATGACAAAGGATATTCCCCACTGAATTTGGCTTCCCATATTCCAACGGAAGTTTCATCGGTTGAGGAGAATCTGGAAGAACTGCGAGGCAGAGCTCTTTCCTACGAAACGTACAGCTGACAGGCGAAACAGAAGGATTTATATGCGCTGTACAAGACCAGGTGATTGCCACCAGATCATATCAGAAACATATCCTAAAAAAAAGAATAGAAAATGAAAAGTGTAGACTATGTAATGAAATCACAGAGTCTATCCAGCACATCATCTCAGGGTGTGAAACCCTCGCCCCAACTGAGTATACCTTTCGGCACGACAACGTTGCAAAGATCGTTCATATGGAAATGCTTAAACAGTTGGAAATTAAAAATCCCGTAAAGAAGTATTATGAATATGAGCCACAAGAACTGGAGGAGAATGAACATCATAAAAGTTATTGGAACTCGCAAATACAAACCGAAAGAACAATTACTCACAACAAGCCTGATATCGTTTGGATAAACAAAAAAGAAAAGAAGGCTTACCTGATAGATGTAGCGGTAGCACTTGACCATAACGTTGCAAAGACGGCAACTGAAAAAATACAAAAATATCAAGATCTGGCTTATGATTTAAAACGAACTTACCTCCTAAAATCAGCATGTGTTGTCCCACTTATCATCTCGGCAAATGGATTGTTTCATGTAGACCTGGAAAATAATCTAAAAAAATAAAAATTAATGAATATATTATAAACTTTATGATAAAAGCTGTAGTTTTGGGTACAGTGCGTATAGTGCGAAAAGTCGTGAACATGGAGCCTTGAATAGTAATAGTCCGGCAACATGTTGAAATACCAGAACCGAAACAATCGCGTAAAAAAAAAATAATAATAATAATAATAATAATAATAATACTAATAATAATAAATAGCTTATTATTCCATTGTAAATTAAATATACAGAAAACATATACAAAATAAAGGATACAATCCTGAACCCTGAAATAAATGGCCCGATTTTCAGCTTCCTTTCGAGAGGAAGGTGCTGCTAAAGCCAATAAATGTACTAAAAAAAAAACATTTCAAGCTATATACCTAATCCTAAAAAAAAAGAAAAGAAAGAGAGAAAAGAAAAGAGCAAGTCTAGGCAATTACATCAATAACTTAATCTAATTGATTTTACATTCATTCCTCAAGTAGCTGTTGTTTAATAATTTTTTTAAAAGAGAGCACTGAGAGATTAAAATCAATTATTTTAAACTTATTTAATAAAAACGAAATTTGGTATGAAAACGATTTTTTATAAAACTCTTTATTATGGTGTGGTATGGTTAAAATAAACTGTCGTCGCAAATTCAAATTATGAACGTCAGTTCTAAATGTTAGTTTTTCCAACAGATAAGGGGGACTTTTTAACTTTATCTTGTAAAATAAACAAACTGAGTGCAGAGTACGCCGCTGGACCATGTTCAGCCACCCCAACTCCCCTACTCTGTGAGAGACCCTCTGCCTACGTCTTATACCATAGATTAGGGGTATACAGTAGTTTTGCATTTTTTGAATTCTTTTAACATCGATTAAGTTCAGAAATGAACCGTAAACGTTTATCTTCTAGATAAAGAGTGGCGATGCGAAAATATATGTTTAAGCATAGAAAAAGCTCTATTCATGCAAAGAGTGACGTGTTCTTTAAATTTTAACTTTTTATCCATAATTAGTCCCAAGTTTTTATGCGAGTTTTCAAAATTTACATCCTCGTTACCTATTCGAATGGATACTGTATTCGAAATCGACTCACGGACGCTATCAGCACAGAATAAGAGAGCTGCAGATTTTTGCGGATTAATTTTAAGCAGATGATATTCAGAGATTTGCAACAAATTATTTAGATCATGATTTATTTGATAGTTTATGTTGGTTGCCTGTCCGGGATCAAAAGATATGTAGATTTGTGTGTCATCTGCGTAAAGGTGATAATTACAAAACTGTAAGCATTTTACAAAGCTGGATGTGTATATGCTAAAGAGAAGAGGACCCAGAATGCTACCCTGGGGAACACCCCTCGTGACACTATGTGACCCAGACCGCTCCCCATCGAGCATCACCCCCTGTGTTCTGTCAGTCAAAAAAGATGAAATGAAGTCTACCGCACCCACATTAAAGCCAATGTATTTCAGAATTTCGATAAGAATACTGTGATGTAACATGTCAAAAGCTTTAGTATAATCGAGTAGTATAACTATAGTGGCTTTGCTGTGATCCAGTGCCGAAACCACATCGTCCACCAAGTCAGAGAGGGCAATACAACAGCTGTGTTCGGCTCTAAAGCCAGACTGTTTCTTTGGTAAAATATCGTTATGGGAGAGGAAAGGTGAGATTTGCAATTCCATGACTTTTTCTAATATTTTAGAAAATGTGGGCAATATTGAGATAGACCGAATATGACCCAAATCCGAAGGGTTATTAATTTTAGGAATCGGAGTAACATTTGCCTCCTTCCAAGCCAGTGGAAAGTATGATCTGGTAATGCAACAATTTATTATATGTGTTATTACAGGTATAATTATTGGACAACAAAGAGCTATTAGAGTAATATTTAGTCTATCGGCCCCAAATGCTTTTGACTTTATTTTTAAAATTAAATGAGATATTAATTGCACATTTACAGGAGTAAAAACAAATGTATTGTCATGCAAATGGTTTCTGGAATAAAAGTCTATTAGATTTTGATTAACATTTGGGTTACTTTGTGATAATTCTGTAAAAAATATATTAAGTTTATTGATATCTCGAGTTAAGTGCTCGGGAATAGTTTTTGTTTTTTTATTTTAAAAATTAAGTTTCTTTAATTCATTCCACTGTTCTTTTGGGGTGCAGTTTTGAAATTTATAGTTAAGATAAGCTTTTTTCTCCGCTCTAATTGACGACGTAGTTAAATTTCTCAACTGCTTATAGTAGTTCCAGTGTTCCGGGGATCGAGTTTGGCGAAAACGATCCAGGGCTTGATTGCGTAATTGTTTCATATATTTAATATTGTCAGTAATCCATGGACAGTAGTTATTTCTATGGTTTCTACCTATTTTAAGAGGGGCATGAACGTCAAAAATATTTAAAATTGTGTTACTTAAGTATGTTATTTTCTCATCGATATTTTCCATTTCGTAAATAAGGTGTCATGAAGTTTGTTCCAGATCTCTCTGAAAATCAGCCACATTAATGCGAGATAATGCACGAAAACGACTGGGTTGGTTCTGCAGTTTTAAAATTAAGAGTAGCATGTACCAGCAGATGGTCCGAAACATTTATATCCCTGACACCCACCTCTCACGGTTTTCGCGTCGATACAAATTAAGTCTATAAGCGTAGATGACTTATCAGATAATCGTGTAGGTTCTGTTATAATTTGTTCCATATTAAAGGTTGAAAAAATATGAAACCTTTCTACTTGTGGTGAATCTACATCAAGCATATTTATATTAAAGTCACCACAGCACATAACATAATCGCACTGTGCATAAAAATCTATTAAAATGTCTTCAAAATATGTAAGAAACTCGGTAGTGCTAGCATAAATCGTTCATTTTACAAATTTAACAAAACACTTATTTTCTTTTTCAAATCCGGAATGTCCTAACTGCAAAATTTTTACAAGCTTTGATTTTGTGCATTTTATTCAAGAATATAATTAACAATTGGCGGAATCTAAAGAATCTTAACCAAACATTTGTGTTTCCTGATTTTGACAATTTTAGTAATATTAAATATGCAAAATTTAAATTTGTGTACGACAAAGAAAATAGAATGTTAGTTAAAAAAGCTTTTAAACTTAGTTACAAAACAGTTTGTCCAAACAACCTTGAGCGTCAAAAAGTTTATCTCGCTCACAGTATACGCCATCATTCCACTATTTCCTCTTTAATAGAATTTGGTTTTAAAGCCACCGTAGATTTTCTAGAAATTATAAAGCGCTGGTGGGACATAGTAAAAGCACTAGTTTGTTAAATAGCCCGGGCTCCAAGTGGAGTTCCGTATGCAAAATATGCAGACCGCATTCTGACATCTGATATGTGCTGTACTGATCTTATACTTCGATATGAATGATGTTGCCAGTGAGTGTTGTGGCATAGCCTAAAGAAAACTATAGCCGCGACACTCGGCTCGTTTAGTGGGGTACGGAATCAAATTTTCTCCGTGAAGCTCAGTGAAGGGAGGACACTACGCAGTTGGAACTCGATGCCAATCATACGCGCTTACCTGGGCCGGAGTGCAATAAATTTTCATAGGAATTAAAATAGAAAAAGATTCGTTGTTTGGGTAAATAGACGTTATGCTTATATATTGTTTTGTTTGTATGTTATATAAATAAGTTAATGTTTATGTGTTAAAATGGGAAAAAGAACGTCAGAATTATGCAGCTAGTTGGTTTGTTTATTTAAACTTAAATTTGATCATAAGGTATCGGAATCGGTTCAAATGACTAAAATAAATTGGAACTAACTGAAACCAACCGAAAGTTAATTGAACGACTAACCAAAGCTAGCCAAAAGTAACCATAAGCTCCAAAACAGGCTAAAAAGTACCTATCGTAATCGGTTACAAAAATTAAAGTAAGTTAAAACTAACCAAAACGAAAGGAATTTAAGCGACTAACCAAAAATATTAAATTTGCTTATAACGTATAGGAACCGATTCAAATGACTAAAATAAATTGGAACTAACTGAAAGTAACCGAAAGTTGATTGAATGACAAACCAAAAGTAACTAATAGCACAAAAACGGACTAAAACGTATCGGAACAGATTCAAAATGTTAAAGTAAATTAAAACTAACCCAAATTAACCGAATATTGGCAAGTAAGCAAAGATATTAAAATTGGTTATAACGTATCGGAACCGGTTCCAATGACTAAAATAAATTAAAACTAACTGAAATTAACCGAAAGTTGATTGAACGAAATAAATTAAAACTAACCCAAATTAGCCGAATTTTGGCGACTAACCGAAAGTAATCGAAAACTTTAAAATTAGTTATAACGTATCGGAACCGGTTCATATGATTTAAATAAATTGAAACTAACTGAAATTAACCGAAAGTCGATTGAACGACTAACCAAAAGTAATCAAAAGGGCTAAAACATATTGTAACAGATTAAAATTATTAAAGTAAGTTGAAACTAACCCAAATTAACCGAATTTTGGCGACTAACCTAAATTAATTAAAAACATTTAAATTGGTTATAACGTATCCGAACCGATTCAAATTACTAAACAAAATTAAAACTAACTGAAATTAACCGAAAGACGATTGAACGATTAACCAAAACTAACCAATAGCATCAAAAAGGGCTAAAACGTATCGTAACAGATTAAAAATATTAAAATAAGTTGAAACTAACCAAAATTAAGCGATTTTTGACAACTAACTTGAATTAATTCAATAACTAAAATAAATTGAAAGTAACCAAAATTTGATTGAAAGACTAACCAACACAAACCAAAAGTAACTAAAAGTACCAAAACGGGCTAAAACGTATCGGAATAGCTTAAAAATAATATTAAGTAAGTTAAAACTAACCCAGATCAATTAAATTTTGGCGACTATCCTAAACACTAAACTTGGTAATAACGTGTCGGAACCGAAAGTAATCGATAGTTGATTGAACGACCCAGTTTTGGCGGCTAACCAAAACTAACCAAAAATATTAAAATTGGTTATAATGTATCGGAACCGGGTTCAAATGACTAAAATAAATTAAAACTAAACGAAAGCTGATTGAACTAACCCAGACTAACTAAAAGCACCAAAACTGACTAAAACGTATCATAATAGGTTACAAAATTTAAAGTACCCAAAAATAATCGAAAATTAATAATATGGAAACATTCATAATATATATACGAAGGGTACAGGGGAAAAACGATCTAAGCGCCATCTCCATAAGAAACTTTTATTATTGAGTTCACAGAAAATTTTATTCTTGATAAAAGTTGGTGCTTGGAAAAAAACTAGTTTTGACAATGTTAAATTAAGACTAAGTATTACAGGGTACTTAAAAAATGCAAAAATGGCGGTTAAAAAAACAAAAACTTAGGAATATCGGAAAAGCTTCTACAGGAAAAATAAAGCTCCTATTAAGGTAAAAATAAAAGTCAAATACCATTTTTTCCAAAAGTACATCGTTGCTGAAAAAAATAAGGACAAAATTAAGAAAAAGCGGGGTTTTTCAGTAATTAAAATGGATTTTCTCCGCAACGGTGCGGTGCACTTTTGGAAAAAATGGTATTTGACTTTAATTTTTATCTTAATACGAGCTTTATTTTTCTGCAGAAGGTTTTCCGATATTCCAAAGTTTTTGATTTTTTAACCATCATTTTTGTATTTATTGAGTACCCTGTATAACTTATCTTTAATTTAGCATTGTCAAAATTAGTTTTTTTCAAACACCAACTTTTATCAAGAATAAAATTTTCTGTGAAGTCAATAATAAAAAAGTTTCCTATGGAAATGGCGCTTAGATCATTTTTCCCCTGTACCCTTCATATGTATACACAATTTATGGAAATAACATGTTTTTAATTTTTTTATTAGTCTTACAACCATTTCATCATTTAGCAGCCATGTTGATTTCAGTTTGACAATATAATTGAATTATATTTCAATATAAAAGGTCTCAAAAGAGCGGGACATATTTTCCGATTTTCGAATTCTTCTAAAAATTCTAGATAAATTTCATGTAGCATGTCGAACAGCCTCCTTTCCATTTAAAGAATTTGATCTGTTTAACTTAGCGCGAAACGATTTGCATCTTCTTATCTTAGTTATTTAGTAATTATCTAATACGAAATTTTCGGTTTGGTGGGGAGTATTTTCCAGGTTGTGGTTATGTGGAAGATAAGAAAGTGCAAAACATTTCGTTTGACAATAAACAGTTCGTATTCTACTATAAAGGCGTAAGTCTCAAAAACATTGCTTTTGCTGGTTGTTTTTCGTAAAAGCCGATCGTTATCCACATATATCCATTATTTCAGATTTGATGAGCACCTTGATATCATTTTGATTCGCACATATAAAACAAACACCAATAATTTTCTGACATAAAAGCCTATATTTTTTAAATAGAACACCCTGTATATTACTACATTTTTGGACCCTCTAGTGAAATCAAAACACATGTCGTATATAATATTCTATACCTATCTTTAGCTGTTTACTAAATATTGACAGTTGAAAGTGGGACATTTTGACAGGCTCTAAACCGCAGGAGATCAAAGAAAACGGTTTGCACATCTCTATCTTAGGTTTTCATAAGCTATCGAATGACAGTGGCTTTCAATTTAACCGGAGGTTTAAAAGTTCCTGTCAATTTTATTCGCGGGTTAAATTCAAAGTTACTGTCATTTGATAGCTCATGAAAACCTAAGACAGGAATATGCAAACCGTTTACTTTGCTCTCATGCGGTTTAGATTTTAAAGCCTATCAAAATGTCAAAATGCACGACTTTCAACTTCAACTGTCAATATTTCGTAAACACCTAAACTATGTTGGGGTTTGGAACCTTCGGCAACATGCACTAAAACGGAGTTTTATCCACAATACCGAAACA
>JAEQML010080364.1:0-11616 GCA_016904865.1 Pissodes strobi | reverse complement strand
CTGGAGAAAGTTCGAACTTGGGGCGACAGGAACTTGGTTCAATGCAACGAAAACCCAAGCAGCCACGTTTAACAAGAAAACAAATGGCACCATTATGGTAGGATCTGTTTAAATAAACAGTCTTTATCCGTCACCGCAAATAAATGCTATGTCAGTTATTAGTTCAAAGAAAATACCCAACATGCAGCGGTTCCGATATATTGTATCATTGAATAGGATTTTATTATTAGTTAGTCTGGAAGATTATAACGTAGGATACATACGCATTTATAATATTCTCTGTAAAATATTTCTATACGGTTTCTTAATAAAGCCACATTATTCTTATATTGTATCTTTTATTATCTCATAATTCGAACAGGTTATGGGCTCAGGTACGCCGCGTTAGCTCGCCTGTATTAGAGATAATAAATAAAGGGTACAATCGCGAGTAGTGTTCGCTGTTGTGTGATTAACCGGAATAATGGCGGAAAGTGCGAAATATAACGTCGAAAAGTTAAACGGACAGAACTATCAGTCATGGAACTATTTGGTAAAAATGTTACTAATAAACGCTGATTTATGGGACGTAGTTTCGACTGAATTACCAACACAGGAAGACCAAAACACTGCCTGGAAAAAGAAAAATGAAGGCCTTATCAACTATAGCCTTACTTGTCGACGTTATTCAGTTAGTGCATATCAGAAATAAGGAATACGCGCGTGATGCGTGGGAAGCACTAAAGGAGTATCACCAAAAATCGAGTTTATCTAGCATGGTGTGCCTATTAAAACGAATTTGTAGGCTATCGCTAGAGGAGAATGGTGATATGGAAGCACACATCAGTTTATTCTTGGGGTTACTGAATAAATTGGCCGCCTTAGGAGAAGAAATTAAGGACAGATTTGCAGCAGGAATTTTGCTGGGAAGTCTTCCAGATTCATACAGTTTTTTAATAACAGCGCTGGAAAGTAAGCCATCGAATGAATTTACGCTTGAGTTCGTGAAAAGTAAATTAATCGATGAACACAGGAGGCGTCAAGGAGCTTCGAGAAGTCATGACGAGTCGGTCATGAAGTCAGTATATAAAGGTGACAAAAATAACCATACTGCAAGTGTAAATGTAAAGCAATGTTATTTTTGTAACAGGAAAGGCCATTTTAAACGAGAGTGTTTCAAGTATAAAGCGTTTAAGAAGGAAAGGGCCAATAAAGTTACTGATAATGATACTGATGACATGTGTTTTATGGTAAATCTGGGCTCAAATGACGTAAAAAGGGATTCTGCTCCGTGGTATGTGGATTCAGGAGCTTCGAGCCACATGGTAAACTACAAAGAATTTTATACCCAAATTGACGATAGCACAAAAGGCGTTGTGAGGTTAGCGGAGGAAGGGCAGCATTCCAAGGTTCAGGGTATAGGAACAGGATTCATCAAGTGTGCCAATAGTGCGGGAGTGAACAAGCTAAAAATCGACGACGTGTTATATGTGCCGCGATTAGATTCAAATCTACTTTCTGTGAAAAAGCTAACAAGTGCGGGATATAACGTGAAGTTCGACAACAATAAATGTGAAATCGTCCTGCGCGGAAAAGTGATCGAGAATGCAAGGGCGGCGCCCGACTTGTACAAGCTAGCGACCGCGGAACAGGCATTGAGCGTCGTTAATGAACACTCCAGGGACTGTCAGCATATATGGCATCGACGTTTTGGACACAGGGATATGGAAGCAGTCACGCATTTGATGGAAAGAAAAATGGCAACCGGGATTAATATTAAGAATTGTAGGATTAGGGGAACTTGCGACTGCTGTGTGAAAGGTAAAATTATTCGTAAGCGTTTTTCGAAATTTTCTCAAAGCAATACATTTAATATACTTGACTTAATACATACAGATGTTTGCGGTCCCATGAAGACTGTTACTCCAGGGGGTAAACGTTACATTCTTACTTTAATAGATGATATCTCAAGGTATACAACGATATATTTATTGAACCATAAAAGTGAAACTGTAAAATATATTAGAGAATTTATCGAGTTAATGAGCAATCAGTCAGGTAGGGTTCCGAAGGCTATTAGGTCAGACAGGGGTGGCGAGTACGTAAATAATGCTTTAAGGGAATATTTAAGCGGTAAGGGCATAAGAATACAGTACACCGCGGGGTACTCTCCAGAGCAAAATGGGGTTGCAGAGAGAAAAAATAGATCGCTAGTCGAGATGGCTAGGTGTATGTTAATTGATGCGGACTTACCAAAGAAATTTTGGGGCGAAGCAATAGTTACAGCCAATTATCTGCAAAATCGACTACCAACCAAGTCAAAACAGAAAACACCATTTGAGTTATGGCATCAAGTCAAGCCTGACGTGTCGAATTTGCAAATATTTGGGTCTAAAGTTTATAGTCACATTCCAAAGGAAAATATAAAAAATAAATTTGATAAAAAGGCGGAATAGTGTTCGTGGGATATTCTGATGAATCTAAGGCATATAGATTGTTAGATATAGATACAGGGCGTATAAAAATTAGACGCAGTGTGATATTTCCTGAAAGAAGTATTTGTATCAAAGAAAAAGAGGTAAAAGGCGAAGAAGTGACCATTGAGTTCGAAAAGGAACAAGGGGTTGGAGAGCCAAACCACGCAGAGAAAACTGAGGTCACACATTTCGAAAATACGGAGGAAACAGAAAAAGTTACAGATGAATCTAGTTCATATGATAGCTTAAGTACAGAACAATCTCAAGACAGTGATTACAGCTATCAACCAAGCGAAGAAAAACATGACATAGAGAAGGAAGAACATGAAAATAGTCGTAATAAATCAAGTAGAGTAAATAAAGGAATTCCACCTGAGCGCTACACAGCGAAGTTAGTTGAACTCCGGGAAATAGAGCCTAAAAGTTTTAAGGAAGCTCTTACCAGCAATGATAGCCGAAAATTGAGGAAAGCTATGGAAGAAGAAATGAAATCTTTAAAGAATAACGAAACATGGGATTTAGTAAAAACACCGGAAGGTAAGAACATAGTATCGTGTAAATGGGTGTTTAAGATAAAGACAGGAGAAGATAAAACCTCAAACAAGTACAAGGCACGACTGGTAGCGAGAGGTTTTAGCCAAAAATTCGGTGTGGATTACGATGAAGTTTTTGCGCCTGTAGTGCGACAAGTAACTCTTCGAATATTGTTAACAGAGGCATGGAATCAAAACCTCATAATAAGACACTTAGACGCAAAAACAGCATTTTTAAATGGAGAACTGACAGACGAAATTTATATGGAACAACCTGAAGGATTTGAAGAAAGAGACAAAAGTTTTGTTTGCAAATTAAACAAAAGTCTGTACGGGTTAAAACAATCTGCCAGCACTTGGAATCAGAAACTTGATGACGTATTGAGAAAAAATAAGTTTCGTAAAAGTAATATTGATGCATGTTTGTATATTAAGATTATCAATGATCAAAGGATCTACATAATAATATACGTAGATGATATATTGATTGCAGCAAAAGATGTTCGAGTAATTGACTCGTGTGAAGAAAAACTTAAACACAATTTTGAGTTAACAAGTTTGGGTTTACTAAAGAATTATTTAGGCATACATTTTGTAAGAAACGATCAACGAATATACAGCTTAAATCAAGCAGAGTATATAGACAAGCTATAGAACAAGTTTGGTATGAGAGATTCAAAAGAATCAAATATACCATTGGATGTTTGATATTATAAACTTAACAGAGAGGAGCCTATGAAAAATTGTGAAATATATCAACAACTGATCGGAGGATTATTATATGTTGCTGTAAATACGCACGCACACCGCTCGTCGAGCGTCATAGGGTCTCCCTTTAGTGTGTGTGCCACTGCCATAAAAAAAAAGACCAGATATATTAGCTAGTAAGTATAACTATATTAACTCAACACAATAAGAACCCCAAAGAAGTTGACTGGAATGAAGCAAAAAGGGTGTTGAGATATTTAAAGAAAACAAGACATAAAAGACTTATATTAGGAGAACCGAGAGGAGAACGCAGTACAGATAGTGTATTATATGGGTATGCAGACGCTGACTGGGCGGAAGATAAAAAGGATAGAAAATCGAATAGCGGATACATATTCATATTACGTGGTGCACCTATTAGTTGGGGATGCAGGAAACAAAGTTGTGTATCACTATCGTCAACCGAAGCTGAGTACATAGCACTGGCTGAAGGATGCCAAGAGGCAATTTGGTTAAAGCAGGCGATAAAGGAGTTTATGGGTTCAGAACCGAAAGTAGTAATGTAGGAAGATAACCAAAGTTGTCTAAAGCAACTAGCAATTCAGCCTCACAGAAGCTTGGTGCGCTATATAGCAACAAAAAACTGTATACACTGCAGCAGCTGCTCTTGTTTTGTAAAGCGCAAATAAGACAATGATTAGAATATTGCTTACACATCTGTGTAAGCAATACCGCACCTAAGCACACCCTAAAACTGCTGGATTCCATTTAGAAGAGAGCTGTGCGTCTCGTCGGCGACCAGGAATTAAACGGAGATCTCCCTTTAGTGTGCGTGTGCGCGGTTAATTTGCTGCTTACGCTAAATGGGAAAAATTTAATTATGTTATCACACTGGTCCGGCGCATTCACCTTAGGTCTGAACAAAACTGAATAATATAATAAATAGTTATTATTTATTCAATTTTAGGTAAAAGTTAGAGTCAAATTTTAATCTGTAAGACACTGCCATAAAAAATTATTATATTTTTGTTTTATTGGATTCACTTAGTATATTCTTTTATTATTATCTACTATAACATTTAACATTAATTTTTAACTTTTATTTTAAGTTTCCAATAAATATAATGGTATTTTATACCATTTGTTTCAAATTCTACTATTTACATCATATTATTGTTTCTAAGCGTTTTCTGCTTGCGCACAATTACTCTACCAAAAATGTATGTCAATACTTTGAAAAATTGTTTTTTTTTTCCTGGGGACTGAAAAAAAATTAATCATTAAATATATGAAAATCAGGTAGGCAGAAAATTTGATTAAAAAATATACCATTTCCTTGCATTCTGTAGACAGTAAATACGTTCAAACCAAAAAAATTGACAGATGTGTGGAGAAATTCAATTATCTTATACATTATACATACTGCGCATGGATATCTTTATTCGTTCGCAAAATATTTCATTATCCAAAGTTAAAATAAAAATCATATTGTTCAGCATTTTATATTGTTGTTTCAAATACATACTCAAAAGTAAAGTAAGATACCGATTTTCTGCTTCACATTAATAACGATATATCGCGATTGTTAAATCCTCGTAAGTTTAATTGCGTTTCGTTATATTATTTACCCAAGCAAATAACTTTTTGGCATTAATATTTTCACGCATGAATATAGTTGGGAATCTAAGAGCATAGCCTAAAGAAAACTATAGCTGCGACACTTAAGCGCGGCACCTTTGACAAGCGAGGACCAACTTTATCACTATGTAGTGGGAAATAAATAAATCTAACTTGACGTCAACCCCCCGGCAATCATTAGTGAAGTGAGCCGTACTCAAATTTTTTGGGACGTTATATACTAAAATTGTTACTCTCCCCTATTATTTTATTTAAACTTTCATCACAAAATATATAATTTATTAAATACTGTTTAAAAACTGCATAAAGAGAGCCGGGTATTTATTTAAACATTACACCTGAAAGAAATAGTTAAAAATGTCTTTTGAAGTGAAATTAAGATTGGCGAATGTAGATTACTTGTAGTAAGTACAGCATTCTTGAATGCTGAATATAACTATAATAGAATATAAGCTCCAAGTTAATCTTTAAATATCAACAAGATCTATACACAACAAAAGTTTTTTTATATGAGATTTTATTTTGCACAAGTAGTTACGGTTTTAGACGAACTTGTGAAGATCTGCAATAATAATTTTGAAAATTTTGATTTATCTTGTTCTCTTCTAAGCTTAAAAAAGATCTTATATAAGTACATAATTTTGTTTTATATAGATTCTTAGCAACCTGCACAATTTTATAAACGTATTATGTAGGTACGATTTTGCATATTTTTTCGTAACAGCTTTTTAATTTTATTCGCTAGATAAAAATATTGTCAAGATGGTGAAATGAAAGTAAATTTTTGATCTGGCTATAGTTCACGAACTAGTTTATGCATGAAGTGCACAATTACGCTAAATCGGAGCAACCTGTACCGTGTGTTCAATTTATCTTGATAACATTTTGATTCGCTGTAACTTTTTTGTTTTTAAAGATATCAAGTTAAATAAAAAAGCAAAATGTAGGGTTGGTAGCCAAATTTTTTTCTACGTTACATATAAAATAAAACACTAACGATTTTCTGACATATCAGCCTACTCTATATTTTTTAAATGGAACACCCTGTATATTACTACATTTTTGGAATCTCTAGAGAAGTCTAAACACATTTCGTGATAATATCTTATACCTATCTTTCTTTAGGTGTTTACGAAATATTGACAGTTGAAAGTCGTGCATTTTGACATTTTGATAGGCTTTAAAATCTAAACCGCATGAGAGCAAAGAAAACGATTTGCATATTCCTGCCTTAGGTTTTCATGAGCTATCAAATGACAGTAACAGAATTTAACCCGCAAATAAAATTGAACGGAACTTTTAAACCTCCGGTTAAATTGAAAGCCACTGTCATTCGATAGCTTATGAAAACCTAAGATAGAGATGTGCAAACCGTATTCTTTGATCTCGTGCGGTTTAGAGCCTGTCAAAATGCCCGACTTTCAACTGTCAATATAACAGCTAAAGATAGGTATAGGATATTATACACGACATGTGTTTTGATTTCACTAGAGAGTCAAAAAATGTAGTAATATACAGGGTGTTCTATTTAAAAAATATATAAAGTAGGCTTTTATGTCAGAAAATTATTGGTGTTTGTTTTATATGTAATCTAGAAAAAACTTGGCTACCAACCCTACATTTTGCTTTTTTGTTTACATTGGTATCTTTAAAACCAAAAAAGGTACAGCGAATCAAAATGATATCAAGGTGCTGATCAAATCTTAAATAATGGATATATGTGGATAACGATCGACTTTTACGAAAAACAACCAGCAAAAACAATGTTTTTGAGACTTACGCCTTTATGGTAGAATACGAACTGTTTATTGTCAAATGAAATGTTTTGCACTTTCTTATCTTCCACATAACCACAACCTGGAAAATACTCCCCACCAAACCGAAAATTTCGTATATCTAGATAATTACTAAATAACTAAGATAAGAAGATGCAAATTGTTTCGCGCTAAGTTAAACAGATCAAATTCTTTAAATGAAAAGAAGGCTATTCGACATGCTACATGAAATTTATCTAAAATTTTTAGAAGAATTCGAAAATCGGAAAATATGTCCCGCTCTTTTGATACCTTTTATATTGAAATATAATTCAATTATATTGTCAAACTAAAATCAACATGGCTAAATAATGAAATGGTTGTAAGACTAATAAAAAGCACCGCACCGTTGCGGAGAAAATCCATTTCAATTACTGAAAAAACCCGCTTTTTCTTCATTTTATCCTTATTTTTTTCAGCAATGATGCACTTTTGGAAAAAATGGTATTTGACTTTTATTTTTACCTTAATAGGAGCTTTATTTTTCCTGTAGAAGCTGTTCCGATATTCCTAAGTTTTTGTTTTTATAACCACCATTTTTGTATTTTTTAAGTACCCTGTAATACTTAGTCTTAATTTAACATTGTCAAAATTAGTTTTTTCCAAGCACCAACTTTTATCAAGAATAAAATATTCTGTGAAATCAATAATAAAAGTTTCCTATGGAAATGGCGCTTAGATCGTTTTTCCCCTGTACCCTTCGTATATATTTTATAAATGTTTCCATATTAATAAATTTCGATTATTTTTGGGCACTTTAAATTTTGTAACCTATTATGATAGGTTTTAGTCCGTTTTGGTGCTTTTTAGTTAGTTTGGGTTAGTTCAATCAGCTTTCGTTTAGTTTTAATTTATTTTAGTCATTTGAACCCGGTTCCGATACATTACAACCAATTTTAATATTTTTGGTTAGTTTTGGTTAGCCTCCAAAACTGGGTCGTTCAATCAACTATCGATTACTTTCGGTTCCGATACGTAATTACCAATTTTAGTGTTTAGGATAGTCGCCAAAATTGAATTGATCTGGGTTAGTTTTAACTTACTTAATATTATTTTTAAGCTATACGTTTAGCCCATTTTGGCACTTTTAGTTACTTTTGGTTTGTTTTGGTTAGTCTTTCAATCAAATTTTGGTTACTTTCAATTTATTTTAGTTATTGAATTAATTCAAGTTAGTCGTCAAAATTCGCTTAATTTTGGTTAGTTTCAACTTATTTGAATATTTTTAATCTGTTACGATACGTTTTAGCGCCTTTTGATGCTATTGGTTAGTTTTAGTTAGTCGTTTAATCGACTTTCGGTTAGTTTCAGTTAGTTTTAATTTAGTTTAGTAATTTGAATCGGTTCGGATACGTTATAACCAATTTAAATGTTTTTAATTAATTTAGGTTAGTCGCCAAAATTCGGTTGTTTTAGTCCTTTTGGTGCTTTTGGTTACTTTTGGTTAGTCGTTCAATCGACTTTCGGTTAATTTCAGTTAGTTTTAATTTATTTAAATCATATGAATCGGTTCCGATACGTTATAACCAATTTTAAAGTTTTTGATTACTTTCGGTTAGTCGCCAAAATTCGGCTAATTTGGGTTAGTTTTAACTTACTTTCGTTCAATCAATTTTCGGTTAATTTCAGTTAGTTTTAATTTATTTTAGTCATTGGAACCGGTTCCGATACATTATAACTAATTTTAATGTCTTTGGTTACTGGCCAATATTCGGTTAATTTGGATTAGTTTTAATTTACTTTAAGATTTTTAATCTGTTCCGATGCGTTTTAGTTCGTTTTTGTGCTATTAGTTACTTTTGGTTTGTCATTCAATCAACTTTCGGTTACTTTCAGTTAGTTCCAATTTATTTTAGTCATTTGAATCGGTTCCTATACGTTATAAGCAAATTTAATATTTTTGGTTAGTCGCTTAAATTCCTTTCGTTTTGTTTAGTTTTAACTTACTTTTATTTTTGTAACCTATTATGATAGGTACGTTTTAGCCTGTTCTGGAGCTTATGGTTACTTTTGGCTAGCTTTGGTTAGTCGTTCAATTAACTTTCGGTTGGTTTCAGTTAGTTCCAATTTACTTTAGTCATTTGAACCGATTCCGATACCTTATGATCAAATTTAAGTTTAAATAAACAAACTAACTAGCTGCTTAATTCTGCCGTTCTTTTCCCATTTTAACACATAAACATTAACTTATTTATATAACATACAAACAATAGTATATTATTTTATATGGAGGAAAAGTAATACTTTTCATGGCGCGCTCGTGTTTAACAGCCGAACGGAGTGAGGCTGGTAATAGAGAGCAAGCCATAAAAAGTAACTTTTCCTCCAAATAAAATATGCTGTTTTTTCTTCAAATATCGACAAATTAATGCAAAAAGTCTCTTTTTAATGGTAATAATTATTATTATTAAAGATAAGTGGGTTCGCAAGGCGGCTTAGACCGGTGCGGCTCAGGTTGCTGCTATAGTAATGTAACATAAAGCTGTCAGTGGACACTGTCAACAATAATTATATTTTTAAAATTGCGTCTTCGATTGCGTTTTAATTCCGTATTGATAAGCAGTTATTGAGTAAGTTCGATTAAATAATAACCAATTTGTTCCTAAATTAGTGATTTTTAGAAATGCAGTCACACATTGAGTGATAAATACAAATTTTAGTTTAATAACTCTTGAGTTATTGACGCTTATTTTGATGTTTGTTTGTGTTGTATCTATGTTGCTATGATAACACTTTTACCTCCGCCGGCGGAAAAGTGAAAAGTAAAGCTCCGGCGGAGGAAAAACGAAACTTCACTGCCGCCTACACAGTCGAGTAATGACGGATTTACTGACGTTTGAAGAAAAAAAAATATATACGCATAACGTCTATTTACCCAAACAACGAATCTTTTTCTATTTTAATTCCTATGAAAATTTATTGCACTCCGGCCCAGGTAAGCGCGTATGATTGGCATCGAGTTCCAACTGCGTGGTGTCCTCGCTTCACTGAGCTTCACGGAGAAAATTTTAATCGGTACCCCACTAAACGAGTCGAGTGTCGCGGCTATAGTTTTCTTTAGGCTATGCTAAGAGCTCGTAGGAAGCGTTTTAAGGATGCTCTATACATGTCGCGAACATCCACCTAAAAAATATGAAAATCTATGCAAAATGACATGCTGAATCCGATTTTTTTGTTCGCCCTTCGATCCGGAATTGCGAAATAGGTCAAAACAAAACTTTTTT
Source organism: Pissodes strobi (assembly GCA_016904865.1). NCBI lineage: Eukaryota > Metazoa > Arthropoda > Insecta > Coleoptera > Curculionidae > Pissodes > Pissodes strobi. Next base: position 1,243 of record JAEQML010080364.1, on the reverse strand, counting down.
GAAAAAGCAGAAAAATATGACTAAAATATTATTTTTTGCAAACTACTGAAAAAATGATGTCCGATTGATCTGAATTTTTGATATGATATTTTTCAATCTCTTCTTAAGATGATACCATATATTAGAAGATTTAAAAAAAATACATATGGGCCTAAGAACTTTTTTTGCTCTGCTTTACACAAAATATCATCATTTTGCAGTGTAAAATACTCGATCGAGAAAACTTTTTTATCCTTCAAGTTAGGTAGGTACTATAAGCGACAAAAGTGTTCCTGACAGACCAAAGAAACTTTTTTATTAAAAACTTTTTTTGATACGGCTTTTAGTTTTGACTGTGTAATTATTTAAACTTCTAGAAAATTTAAAGAGACCGCGCGCCCGAGGCCGCGCTATATACTTCTATTATCGTTGTTGGGTGTAGGGGAACGAATAAAGTGGCTATGCGAGAGAGAAAGAGATGGAGAGAGTCCAGGCGTCACTGTCATTTATAAGTGCAGCAAAGAAGCATGATACAAACTTAAAAAAACTGTGCATTACGGGATTGGTGAAAATAATATGTTTTATTATTTATAATTATTGTAACGTAGTAGATGGGTAGTATCTACAATACTGGAAATATAATGCACACAATTTTCTATATGCCTACTTGCTGTTCAGTTTTCAACGCATTTTCCTTCACACAGACAACTTATGTTACATTTTACATTTGCTTTTAGGCATTTGCACTTTGCTGAACATTTAAATAATTTGCAATAACAAAACGGAGATAGTATCTATTTAAAAATTTTGGTTTGGCGTCTTTGGTCATCAATGTTGGTATTATATAATTGCACGTGAGCCCATATCCAAATTTTACAATTTTAAGAACGTCTGGCTTTAGTATATGGGCTGTTTTAAATATAGCACATTGTAAAAAGGCACTCTTGACATGAAATATAAACGGATCTTCGGTCGGCGGCAAATCCCTAAAATCAACAATTATTGCAGATAATATAATAACAATAATAGTCAATGGCACTTTCCTTTTTATGACTGGAGCCTCCCTTCTCCCAGCCGAAACAACATTCAATAATCTGATATAAGCAACAATCAGTCACGGCCTGCACCAGATAAAATAAATTTGGAAAAAGTATAGGAGTATAGGAGCTGATCAATGACAGTTTGTGACAAGAGGGGCTGCATTGTATTGGCTGGCAGGAATGTCAAACTGGTGAGAGGAGTTTGATTACGGGGAGTGACGCCC
>JAEQML010080363.1:0-11616 GCA_016904865.1 Pissodes strobi | reverse complement strand
ACTATATTTACAAAGCAGTGACCAAAAAGACCTATAAACAATTCATACCTCAAGTCGAGAAAGCATGCGCACCTTAATAATTGGGTATAGGCTAGTCTCATTAAGTTTCTGACCAGTAAACGCTGTTAAAAACTCTATCGTTGGGTCTTTGACCAATACACATTGTTAATCTTTTCTCATTAAGTTTACCTAATATACTTTATTGTTTTTAAGTGCTTTCTTTATCTTCGCTTCTCACCTTACGTAAAGAATCCCGTACTACCATCAGAGTTATACCCCTGCACGCTGAATAAGGCGTGGCATCGCGATTCAAACGTATGATGACAGACCGGTGGAGGCATTAAGAAAAAGTTAAAAGAACTGTCATCACGATTACTCGCGACACGTGGTGGAGCAAGCCGGTTTACGTCAAACACGGTGTTTTTATTGAATTGAATTTATTGATTTCCTGACAAATTGGCGGATTTCTTATATTTAAAGCACTTAAATAATGAGATAAGTCAAAAACAAGTAAAATTATAATTTAAAATTTAAATCACGCGCCTATAAGCATCGCGCAGGGCTAGTTTAAAATAAGATTTGGTCAAAGAGTCTATTACATATACCCAATAAAACAAACAAGAAAGCAACATTTTTATTAACATAACACAAATTTAAATAACGCGGGCGTCACGCCATTGAAGACTGCTAGTCAGTACCTGGTTGCAGAGTGGCTCTAAGGCGTCGACAATACCTCAGGAATAGAGTTGGGACCTTGAACTCAGCGGGTCCACAGGTAAACTGCTGTTCAAAAAACCTGCTAGTTTGTCGAAGGTACTAAACTACATACCTGAAAAAGTCAAATATATATATGGTATACAGTTGGATAAGTTAATAACATGGGTCAGTAAGACAATACAATAAATGGATAAAAAAACATACCCACTGCGAAACAGGCTACCCAGTGATACACCAATAGGAGAAAAATCAATATTTCAGCCTACAAGAAAAAGTTTGCAAAGATCCCTAACAGCGTCGTTCAACCTAGAAGCACTAGGAGAAATTCAGGTAGATAACACCCTGATTAACTTTCCTACCATTTGCTGCAGGAGCAACAAACAGTACAAAGATTAACCACACAGAAGAAGACACACCCAGCCAGGAGGAAGTGGAGGACAGTGAGGAAACATTTGAAGACGAAAACCCACCAGAACCAACAGTGAGACAAATTAGTGCCAAAATGGCGAATACAACAATATTTGACGCAAAGGCAAACGCAAAGAAAGCGACAATTCCGCAGTTCATTAATCCCCCAACATTTAATCCGTGCCAAAATAAAGCTAGCGAGTTTCTAAGAGGCTACGAGAGAACCGCGATAGCAAACGGTTGGGACGAAGCATTAAAAATAGCATATTTTGGGACATTCCTCGATGGCGCGGCAAACTTATGGTTCTACGAGTATACAACAAACAATCCCAACAAGGATTGGAGCGGGTTATGCAACGATTTTAAAAAAGAATTCGAGGACAAAAGCTATGAAATAACATTGAAGAAACGAGTAGAGCAGAGAAAACAAAAAGAAAATGAAACGGTAGTAAACTACATGTACGAGCTACGGGTGCTATACCACGACTACAAGATAAACATGGATTTGGAGGAATTTACAAACATATTTAATGAAGGCCTAACAGAAGAAAATAAATACCACTATTACTGGCTAACAAGTATTCCAAACCACCCTCCGGGAACATTAGAAGAACTGAAAGAAATTGCCAGGACAATAGACAAAGCACCCAGAAAAACTCAGTATAATGAGATAAAGTCCACAACATATGCACCGCCATTTGTGCAGCAACAAAATACATATAGACCAACATTTTTCCAGCGGCGAACTACACCGAGGCCGCCATTTGTACAAAACACATACAGACAACCATCCTATCAACAGCAAAACACATTTAGACCATCATTCAATCGCTATCAAACTAATATAAGACCACAAGGGCAATATCAAGGAAATCAGCACAACCAACGTAAACTAACACAACAAACATACCATCAAAATGGGAACAGAAATGCAAACAACAACCCGGTTTGCTACGCTTACGGAAAAGCGGGACATTTTGCGGCAACATGTAAAACCCAGCAAAGATACCCAAACGTGTCCAGGTGGCAAAAGTAGGAGAAACCCCGGCCTCCTTGACAAGGGGAGACATGCCTGCTGGCATATTGAGCATAACAATCTACATAAATAATAGATCATTACAAGCAATCGTGGACACAGGTTCACAACATAACATAATCCAGAAAAAATGGGCACCAAATATGCCACATAAACATAGCAATACTATGTTAATAACAGCAGGAGGGCATAAAATCCCAGTACTAGGGGAAATAAACACACCAATACAAATAGAAGGTAGCCAGATATTTAGAGATAATATAAAGGCAAAAATAATATCAATAGTTCCATATCCGGTCATATTAGGAATGGATTTCTTAATAAAACACCGAGCAGTAATAGATATACACAAAAAAGTCCTAATTTTAAATAAACAAATCCAAATTCCCCTCAATCAAGAAACAAAGAGAAACTACCCAATATCTGGCATAGTGGCACAAACAAACAGGGCTAAAAAATCACAACAATATAAACATGCAAATAATATTACTGACAGATATAATGAGGACAAAAAGAAATTCCAAGCATTCATGATTACAAATGAATTGATAACACACAAGAAAATAGAACAAATAATAAGAGAAAAGGAACAGGATATATATAATCTGCCTAAAAATATAGCCCTAGCATTTGGCGTAACAGCAACCTTTACAACACACAGAAAAGTACACAAACAAATTAATAAAATATTCCCAAGGATAAAAAATAGGCCGAAAGCCAAAGTAGGCAGAACAACAATGATAAAAATGAGGATAAAACGGCATTCTTTCTACACATAAAAAATGTATGTAAAGAAAAACCAGAACTTGAGAAAGTATATGACAGTATTTCCTCACTATATAACCAACTAAATCAGAAACGTATAAATACTCTAGCAATCACACGTAGGGGATGGAGAATGAACTCCATAGAGTGGGAGATGTTAAAGAAAATGATCTATGATATTTTTAAAAAAGGCCAGATAAAAGTTATAATATGCAATCCAGGATTGAAAAACGAGTATGTCGCAGAGGACCCTAAGCCCATTTTAAATATAGATATAGAAAAGGAAGCCAGAAGTTACAAATTAGGGTTAGCAAGAGATTACGTTATAGAGAAAGATACGGAAAAAACTTTAGAAATAAAATTAATGAGGAAAATAGAAGAAGAAGATGTAACAGTCTGGAGTTGCAGATACAACTCAGACTGGCTAGCCTCTAAAAAACTGACAATACAATCACAAATATACACTAATTTTGAAAAACTATTTCTAAAGGTACGTGGAAGCGCAAGAGAACCAATCAAACTTTATAGAGAATCAACAATCGCCTACTTGGAAGAAACAGAACCGTACATTGAGCTTACGTTAAGTTTAAACCTTAAGGAAATCCCGCAAAATGATGAAATGGTAACCTTAAAAGATCATAACTTACAAAACATTTCACATAGACAGACAAAAAAGGCCTTAGAAAACCTTCAGTTCGTCAGACTTTTGGTCTCACCTAAAACCAGCTCCAGGGTTAGTCACATGACTGCTTTTGGTTCAATCCGCTCTTTGGTTAGTCACATGATTGCTAAAGTTCTAATCCTTTTCCTACCCGAAACCTAGTTCTTGGTTAGCCACATCGACTGCTAAGACTAGGGGTTTCATTAACCACAGTAGAAAAGTCGAGTCTGTCAAAGTTCTTCGAGTGAAGTTTCTAAGTAGTCTGTCAAGTAGTTCAAAGTGTAGTGTCCAAGTGCTGTTAGATACCTTAACATTAAATAAAACGCAACACAACATAAACTATATTTACAAAGCAGTGACCAAAAAGACCTATAAACAATTCATACCTCAAGTCGAGAAAGCATGCGCACCTTAATAATTGGGTATAGGCTAGTCTCATTAAGTTTCTGACCAGTAAACGCTGTTAAAAACTCTATCGTTGGGTCTTTGACCAATACACATTGTTAATCTTTTCTCGTTAAGTTTACCTAATATACTTTATTGTTTTTAAGTGCTTTCTTTATCTTCGCTTCTCACCTTACTACCATCCCGTACTACCATCAGAGTTATACCCCTGCACGCTGGATAAGGCGTGGCATCGCGATTCAAACGTATGATGACAGACCGGTGGAGGCATTAAGAAAAAGTTAAAAGAACTGTCATCACGATTACTCGCGACAATATGATACCATCAATAAATATAGTGTGGCTGAATGTTCGTATTAAGAGCCAGAGATTATTAGTAGGATGTCTTTATAGACTGGGAAAGATCAACAGTGATGAAAATTTGGAATTTATTAAGCTAATAAAGCAGGTGGCTGATGATATTAAGGAAAATACTCTTATATCTGGCGATTTTAATTACGCGGAAATTGATTGGAACATCTTAACACTAACATCACAAGATCTAAAATCCTTGGATTTCCTAGGTGCATATAGAGAGATAAATTTGAAACCGCTAGTTGCCTTTGCAACGAGGATAAGCAATTATCAGAAATCACTACTGGACTTGTTACTAATTAGCGACAATAAAATTGTCACATCAATTAAGTCAGAGCCACCGTTGGGTATTAGTGATCATGTAGTTATTATGGCATCAGCTCCAATTAATATCAAACAAAGCAAACTATAATGCAATAAATGACCACTTATCAAATGATGAATTTCCTACTCCTGTCAACAATTTAGATTTAATGCTTGCTCTAAAGTGACTCTTGATACCATCAACCAATTCATACCACTGCAAAAAAGGAAAATAAAATTCTGTAAAACCGTGGATAAATGATCATTTGTTTAAAGAAATTAAGGAGAAAAGATGCTTGTGGGACAAATATATTGCAAGTAAGAATGATGCTGACTACAGAAGTTACAGAACCCAAAATAACCATCTGAAATCTTTAATGACTGAAGCTAGAAAAGCATATGAGAATAGTTTACTTATGACTGGTGATAAGAGATTCTATGCGTATATCAAGAGGTCTTTATATCCAAATAATACTTCAACAACCAACCTAAAAGAAGTAGCCTCAGAAAGGTTAATTACTGCTCCCATAGAGATAGCCGAGAGGTTTGATGACCAGTTCAAGAGTGTATTCTGCCAAAATCCGGGCAATAACAATACAACCCTAACACCTCCTAGGGTGACTTCAGAGTTGCAAACAGTGTTTTTTACACCTGAAAAAGTTAATGAGGCCATCCACTATCTGAAGACTGATTCAAGTCCTGGAAGTGATGAAGTGCCGGTAATTTTCTGACAAAAATGCGTTGACTATTGAAAGTACCTTTAGCCGATGTAATGAACCATTCAATGGACACTGGAGTTGTACTGAACACCTGGAAGCATGCGATAGTGACACCACTGTTCAAAAAAGGGAACAAACGTGATCCAGAAAATTACAGGCCAGTAAGTCTTACTAGTAATATCTGCAAAGCGATGGAAAAAATAATAAACAGAGAGATCACTGAGTTCTGTTTAAATAATAGATGATTTCTCTCATCACAACATGGTTGTTTACCAAAACGGTCAGTAGTGACGAACCTGCTCTCATCCCTAAATCAGTGGACAACTTGGCATGATAACATTGATAACGGTGAACCAGCAAATGTTATATACTTGAACTATGCGAAAGCATTCGATAAAGTACCACATAAGAGCCTACTCCTAAAATTAGAACACCCGGGAATTAGGGGGAATCTACTCAGTTGGATCAAGAACTCTAATGGATAGGCAGTTCTGCGTCAGATTTAATGGTCAAGTATCAAAAAAATCATCCTGTTATCAGTGGAGTGCCACAGGGTTCTGTGCTGGGACCACTGTTATTCATCATATACACTAGTGACTTGGCCAGTGATATAATCTCACCTGTAGAATATTTTGCAGATGATGCAAAATATTATTGCAATCCACTCGAGGGTCAAGAAGTCTTGCAGAGAGATATTGACACAATCAGCAACTGGTCGGATAATTGGTTGCTCCCCCTAAATCATAATAAATGTACAGTACTACACATAGGTCCGGGTAATCCAGAGAATGTATATTACATCAAAGGAGAAAGTCTTCAGACGGTTACAGTCCAAAAAGATCTTGGCGTTTTTATGACTTCAGATTTAAAATGAGAAACCCACATTTCTAAAATCACAAAAAAGGCCAACACAATGATTTATCTGATCAGAATTGCATTCAAAGACCATTCAAAGGAAATGATCTCCAAACTATATAAAACTTATATAAGGCCTAAAATAGAATTTGCAATGCCAGTTTGGAACCCATACTTTGTCAAAGATATAGAAATGTTGGAAAAAGTACAAAGAAAGGTAACTAAAATTCCTCCAGAATTGCAGGGCTGCAATTATTTGGAGAGGCTTTCCATTCTGCAACTCCAGACACATAAAGATCGAAGACTTAGAGGTGACTTGATAGAGGCATACAAGTGGACTAGTGAGAATTACTCTTGTGAAAATATTTTCAATGTTCATTGGAACAGGACATACCAAGAAATTGGAAAAAGAGAAATGCAATAAGCTTCAAAGAAGAAACTATATAAGCAACCGAGTGGTGTACACTTGGAACAACCTGCAAGAGGACTATCTCAACGAGATCAATTAACCAATTCAAGAATCGTCTAGATGAAGATATTAAAAAATACTGCAAACATTATACCATCTAACTTTTGGGATAGACTGCTATATCACAGTCAATGTATGTTAATTGATTGTGATGGTTATTGTTCTTTGTGTTACTCTGCTGTTATTGTCTATCTATTAGTTAATGAATATGACTTTACTAGTTTTTGATTAGTCTCATCGGTTTAGCCACTTACTGATCTTTGTTAATAATAATAATAAAATAATAAATGACTTAACATCTGCATGTGCTAATCGCTACCCAGTAAAAAGTAAAAAAATAAATTTAAGAAAACCGAACTAAACAAAAAATAAGGAATCCTTTAGCCATGAGTTCTGGCACCTTCTCACTGATCTCTTTCCCTGTATTCAGAGCAAATCGTATCTTTTACCTCCTCTTTTTGTTTGTGCATGCGTTGGAGTACTTCGTCTTTAACTCAAACTCAAAAAATGCTTTTTTGTCAATATAAACATAAAAGTTGTAGACAAAGCCGAAACATTATACAAGTTATAAAACTAGACACTAAGTTTCAGTAAAACTAGGATAAAATGCAAAACATAAAAAATACTTATATTCTAATCATTATAAAATTCACTTAAATTATAGTAAGCTTTACCAGCGAGAAATTTCTTCGTCTCTATACGTAGACTTTTTTCAGTCTTAAGTTTTCTTATTTCTAGTGGAAGATTATTAAATAATTTTTTACCTCCATATACAACAGAGCAATGGACAAGTTCAGAGTGAGGAATGGGTAGCCTCAGCTGGTAATTTTGTCGAGTATTATACTGATTACCTAATACAAGTTCGTGTTTGTATTTTCTAAAAACCAAACAAACTGTTTCCAGAATAAAAAGAGAACACAGTGTTAAAATATTATGGCTTAGAAAGAGAGGGCGACATGAGTCACGAGGCTTGGCTTCACATAAACATATAATGGCCCTTTTGTGCAATACAAATAGTGAATTAAAAAGGTAATCCGAACACGAACCCCAATCGCAAAGTATGCGAATCTGGCAATGGACCCATTTAGATTGGTGGCAACAACTCGTGCAATATGGACTTCAAATTTAAGGGATTTGTCTATTGAAATACCCAAAATCTTACTGAAGGGTGGCATGGTGACAGGTTCATTAATCAAATATATAATTGGTCTCATATTTAAAATTAAAGATATTGGTCTTTTATTCTCAACAAATCGGTCTTTATATCTGCCTCCATTAGAGCCACATCTGAGTCATGCCAGAGGATGGTGATATTATCTGCAAACAGTGTAAATCTGCCAGTTATCTGCAGTTGTGGGAGATCGTTCACGTAAATGAGGAAAAACAGAGGACCAACCCAAACTAACCCTGTGGTACATCCATAGAGATACCACCATCAAACTTAACAGCCTGATGCGATCTGAAAGATAAGATCGGAACCACTCAAGTGCCGCTCCCCTAAAACCATAGAGCCCCAGTTTCATCAACACGCTGTCAAAAGCCTTTGACAAGTCATAGAACACTGCTGCTACAGCCCCGCCAGCGTCCAGACTCTTGTAAAGGTGTTCTAGAAAGCTAAAGATGGCATCCTTCGTGCTCATAGATTCACGAAAGCCAAACTGGTGAAAGCTCAATAGGCCAAGCCCATTCAAAAATGAAATCATCCTCACCTTAACGAGCCATTGCACAATCTTTGCCAAAGTAGGCAGTAATGCTATGGGTCTAAAGTTAGAAGGACAGTTGTGTTCACCTCCCTTGTAGAGAGGAATAATCACTGCTCTCTTCAAGCAACCCGGGAAAACTCCAGAAACAAAGGAAGAGTTGATTGCCTCCGCCATAACCTGCAAATCAACAAGAGGCAAAGCCAAGAAAATCCTCAAGTAATATATCCGAACTTAAATATATTCTATATTTATTGTTATTAGAACAATCGGTCATTAAGCTTTAATGAATTCAAATAATAATAATTATTAAAATATTGAATGATTATGTATTTTTCTTGTGTGATCGTCATATTGTCGTTGCATCAGCGTGTTCTAATTCCTGGAAATTTGAAGTTCTCTGGTGGTAGCGTCCTTTTATTTTGATAGTATTGGTGGATTTTATTTCTGTTGAAAATAACATTAATTAGCACGTATATTTGGCCTGGTTTTAAAACGATTGCTGACTCTTTGTGATTATATAACATCGATTTATTGATCTCATTAATAGTAAACATTGCCGGGATTGCATAGAACAATATTAATAACATCCGATATTTAAAAATATGTGGGTTATTTACACCTTTTGACTGTCATCAATTATATTAACTTTAATGATGATTGGATTTGGATATCAGTATTTTTAATTATTATTATTCCCCCCAGAGTATGCGCATTTTCTAAGAAGGATAATGATTGATTTTCGGTGTAACTTAACTCATATAAGCTGCTTAGTAGGCACCACTAGCGTCGAAACAAATGTACGTCTATTGATGATCAAGTTTGGTACAATTTTATTGGATTTGGAGCAAACTTCTGAGCACTCAACAATCCAAGCCTGTAATGAAATACTAGTTGTTCGCCAACTGTATACTACTTTTCATAACCATAAGAATTTTTTTTTAATAAATGATGTTCGTTTCGAGACCAGTTTTCCTTTTTAATGGTTCTTCTCAGGGAGTAGGTTGTTTTTCTTGCTAGCTGTAATTTTTTGTGGGCGCCAGAGTTCCTAGAGACAATGCGAACTTAATATGAATACTTAAATATAAATAAATATAAAGACAATATATCATATATCAGAAATCGCAATGTCTCCCTCGACCTCTATCCTGCGATAAATTAAAGAGGTAAGTTATAGTCAACAGCACGGGTAAAAAGTTAGGAAAAGAATGCGATAAAAAAAAATTGCTTTCACTCATCCCTTATCAAAACAGTTTAAAAAAAACTACTGCTACTGACGGCCTTCGCCGCCACCTGTTTTTGTAGGTTTTTTTTCCTCTGCCCCTCAGCCGTCGAACTGCATCAGCGGCAAGTCCAACTTTAAAAACAAGTAATATATTAACTATATAATTAAATTACAAATATGATTGATGGAATTATTTGAAATGGAGTTAATCTATATATTTAAGTTACAAATATAATTGATGAAATTATTTGAAATGGAGTTTATCTGATGAAAAAATTAACTTAGTAATGAAAATTAAAATTAATGTGAAATATTAAAAAGAATGAAATATAACAATTGGTCTTTACAATATGTTTATCTTCTGATTGGCTAATACCTAGCTTGTCCAATTATTCTGTAACCATGCAATCGTATTGGGACCTCCATTGGAACCGTTTCTGCCAGTCTGCCTGTTCCCAAGTTAGTATCTATTGGGTATATTGAGGACTTACTTGGTTCACAAAGTATTGGTTCCCTCCGAGTAGTTCAGTACAGCAAGTGGACAAACATCTGCTGCTTGACAAGCAAGCTGTTTTCTTCGCCAATTCGGGGGTGTTGAGTTACATGCAAGAGGAAATAAACTAGTCTTAGACAAATGTATATCGCTAATTAAATAATATGCAAGGAAATATCATGTGAACATCAGTGACAATGTTAAACATATGAGGAAGCAGTCTACAACTTGAAAATTTACTGGTAAAAGCAGATATAATCAGAAACTTGAATTACAATGTTAAGTTGAGCAAAAATTATAAATATCTACTGTTACTCAAGATATCCTTTTCTTTACTTTAAAATATGAAATTCAAAAAAAAAAATAATGAATGACGTTCACATTCAGTGACTCGGTAAAATGTAAACAAAAGGTAACTTTAAATTTGATAATAAATAGAGAAATAGAGGTACAACCTCTAACAATGAGTCTTATGACTCAAAATAAGTAAGTACTATGACTACTTTAGATAAAAGATAAAACCAGATAAATTTACATATGAGATTAACCTCTCATAAATGCAAGGATTGATACTAGACACGGCGAATGCTAATAATTATATGCTTGATGTAACAAATAAATTGAAAATTTAATTAAATGAATGAAATGAAAACATATTAAAGCTAGCAATACTATGAGGGAAAATTCGGAGAAATTCTACTGAAAATTCAATTTACTACCTTTGCAGAAATATATAGAATTTACCCCAAGAATTAACCCATATAATACTGTTCAATTTGAATGAAAATACGTAAAATAATGTGCGTGACCACTGAATGATAAAATAATTACGGTCTCCCTAAATTCGGACTAAGCCTCTTTCAAATTACATGAATTTGATTAATGAGAAACGCAAATATTCACCAATAAATCGGTAATATTACCCAAAAGGTCACAACAATAATTAAAAAATATTGAAGATGTAAGCTAATTAAAAGTGGAATATAAAAATGCTAAATTCTTGCTTTAGTCAAATCAGACTAAGCGAATCACAAACAAATATTAATTATGTATTTAAAAATTAAAGAATTAGTTAAATATATTGCAAGATCAATTAAATATTTCAAGATTAAAAAATCAGCACTCGCCCGTCAACGTCTCAACACAAGATAACCATACTGTATTAAAAATTCAAGACGTGGTACAAAATTATGTTTGCTAATTTATAACATGTGATCAACCCTATAAACCACGTAGCGCAAAGTAATAAAAATACTCCATATTAAATATAGTAATCTATAGTAAAATAAATTCACTAATTGTAGGTACAAAATAGAGTACTAACACTCTTAAAATCGTTATTCGCACAAAATAAACCCATTCGTGAATAGATGTCACTGGCGACTTAAATATTAAATATCGAGAATAAATTGCAATTGAATGTAAAAATTTAAGTGTAGCGGAATAAGCATTTATTCCGTTACAAGCCCACTCAAAAACGAAATGATTCTCACCTTGACCAGCCTA